>WEIS01064878.1:0-10936 GCA_013389965.1 Todus mexicanus
TTTTTTTTTTTCTCTCTCTTCTCTCCCCCTCCTTTTGCTCAGCTGCAGTTTAGAACTAAGATGTTTTGCCTTTTAAAGGGAGGTAGAAATCTACATTAAGGCATTTTGCCTTTTATTTTTTATTGGCAATCTAAATGTAGTTTGGAGTGGCTAATAGTCCTGTTCAGACCCTGAGCACAGCACCCTCTGGTGCGCATATTAAACAGGAGGAATAGAATTGTTATGAGGGTTTTCTTCATTTTGTGGTAGACATTTTTCAGAGATGAGTTTTCATACCCATTCAGAAATTCAAAATCAAAAAGCAGGACTCAAAACATAATGATTTGGAATAAATAGGTTATCTGACCCTTCAAGCTCTCTTACCATGCTTCTTGCAGGAGCTCTAGCTATTTGAAGAGTTGGCCAGTTTCCTTTCCAGGTAACCACTTCGTGACAATTACTTATCTTCAGAAAGGTTGCAAGTTACACAGTAGCTGCTGTTTGGTCTCAGCCAACCTGCTGCTGGCTGATAATGTTTCCCACCAAAACCAGTGGCAACTGAAAACACTTGAATTTTGGGACTAGTGTTTAAGACCAACAGTGAATTTTCATGCAGGGCTGTGGAGGTTTCTCCTGGCATTTAGTAATGGATTTCATGGGATTTTCCCAATTGATTTCTGCTAGCCTGATTCCAGGAGATTTTAAGCACCCCACTTCATTTCTTGAGAAATTAATTAAAGACGTAAACACTTCACCACATGCAGCAAGCACACATAAAATTAGATAGGTTTTCCTGTATCAGGTGAAGCAGTGTTAAAGGAGGTTGCTTTCAGTTCTCACCTAATAGTTTCTGAGCCTCCAAACTTCTGTTGTAGGTGCTGATACCTCCAGTCACTGTCCTTGCTAGAACATGCAGTCACACAGTCACATTGTCCCTTGAATGCTATAGAGAAGCCTAAGTTACTCTTTATTTTGCAGAAGAAGCTCAGAAATGAAGAAGATTCAAAAACCAGGAAGATTTCACAGAAGAAAAGCCTTTCTACTTGCATTGGAAATTATTCTCCTTAAGATTCAAGATAATTTTTTTTTTTTTTTAATCTTCTCAGTGATGCTGCATTGGTCCCTGTGGGACTCTTTTTTTCCATAGCTGTATGTTTTCTGCTCTTTTACATTTAAAGTCAAATTCTGCCACAGACAGTTATGTTCAGCAGCTGAAGAGTTGCTTGAGACTATCTGAGGAGATAATGTGGCCTTTGGTCATTTGATAATTAGATACATTGCCTGTTAGGCAAGTGAAGGTTGACTCCCACTAGCTCTGATAGGAGCCACAGGGGCTTAGTGAGACATTGGGATAATACAGAAAACACAGGAAAAGAAACCATGCAAGAACAGATTAAGAAGGCAGAAAATAGCCTCACCTGAAGGAATTTCAGTGAGGTTTAGCAAAACCTGAAAAATGTTTAAAAAAGAAAAAAGAAAGAAACAAAGGGAAAAAAAAGAAACGGAAGCTATTTTAATAGAAAACCAGCAGATTTTCACTGAGGACCATTTGGAAAAGCTGATAACCTTTCCCAGAAGCTTGATGCACTCCCTCTCCCTTGTGAAAAGCCATGTTCATTTGCAGAAATCATCAAATAAAAAAGGTTCCATTTCTGGGTAGAACACGAATATTTGTGGTACTGGTATCTGTGGCGGCCTTTCAATTTACTAGACCGAAAGCAAAGAACATGAGGAATTGGGCCAGTCTAGTGGTTGAGCGTCTCTATGCCTTCCAAACCACACAAGGCCTCACTTGTGTCATTTGCATCACTGTTTTTTTTACTTAGGGTGGTTCCAAGAAAAAAAAAAGGCTTTTTCTTAGAAGTGGCATATCCAAGATATGAGGCTTTTACAACCTACTGTGCATCACGTCTCCTATTTGCTTGTATTTCCCAAGATGCTCCAGTATCATTGTCAGCATTTCAGAGAAGATGTATGTAAAGACTCCAGATAAGAAACTGTGACAGAAAGTCACATTGGCCTGAGAGGTGGACAAGCAGCAGAGTGGGAAATCAGAATCCCTTTGGTTTGCAGGTGTCTAAATCCTCCTCACCTATGGGTGCCTCTGCTGTGCTGCTGATTGATTATGTGAATAATAATCCATTTCACTTGTCAAGAATACTTCTCATTGAAGATGGCCTGCACAGAATTGATCGTGGGTTTTCTTCCATTGACATACATCTGGTTTCTCCTAAAATTTCATCTCTCTTCAGCATGGCTCAATCTTCTTCAGTGGTTCTTGCTGCCCACACTCACCCACCTTTTCCCCTGGACTCAGTGGGTATCCTCATGGAGCAGGTTTGAAGAAAGAAAACTGAGACTGTTGTCGAGTTAGGAAACATTTAATCTTCGTGTAGCTGAGAAGTAAATGAGCATCTGTTTCTCATGGTTAATTAATAGCACATGCTTTGCAAAGTGAAGTGCATCTTACAGGCTGGAGTCTCCTCTGGCTTCACAGCGCTGTGTGACTCCAAACGGCTCCCGTGGAGCCACTCCAGGTTTTTCCCGGGGAAAATAGATTCAGGTCCAGTGAATAGAAATTAATGTTCACATACGGTGGTCCAGCTGACCATGCTGTTTTCATTCGAAGTACCTAAATGCTGAGTTCCCAGAACCAGTGCCTGAAAATGTGGAAGTGGGTTTGGTAAGTGTTTCTGGAGAAACTGGAATAAACCCAACGTTTTCCTAAGAATATTTAATTTTCTTTTCTGCACTGTGGGAGGTTTGGACTGCTGCTTTGCACATTTTTTAAGTGCCTTTCCCTTTGAGACACCTTAGAGCAAAGGCCTCAGGCACCGATATTATCTGTTTTCCTAAGAAGAGCTTTTTCCATGCCACATTAAAAAAAAAAAAAGTATTTCTGTGGAGTGCCAGTAAATGCCATGGTCTCTGTGTGGTCAAAACTGCTACCGTCATCACCAAGGAGATGTACATGCAATACAGATTTGTGAACAGAGTAAGTCTTGAAGGGCCAGTAATGGTTCAGAACATAACCAGCCACACCAGATTTGGTGAGCAAGATGAGAACCTGGATAAAACAACTGGGGTACTCAAAAAGAGTCTGAAATCTTAGTTACAAAGCTAAAGTCTAAGAGAAGATAAATATTTGAATTCCCTCAGAGGTAATTCTGGTATAGGTATACTGGAAAAAAAAAGGTTTTCGTCTCCCCAAAGTACTTTAAAACTGGAATTTGGAGTCATTGCCAAGATGCCTAGAAAGGGCAAAAGGGTGAAAGTTTTTGTGCTTTGATACTGAAAAGTAAAAGTCATCTGGTAGCTGAATCTGCTCAGGACAAAGTGCATTTTCTGCGTGTAATGGGGACATTGTCAGGTAACAGGAGTGAGAATGATTTCACCGTCTTGCATCACCCTGCAGAGCTCTGACCTGCCCTCACAAACCGCACAGTGTGCCCCTGAGCTCGCAGACACACAGGTTGCCAAGCTGAGTGAGGGGGGCTCAGGGAAATATCTGCCTCCCTCCTGACTTTGGACTCCATGTTCTTCACCTTCCTTCCACACCCATGTGGGCTGGTGGGGAGGCAGCCCAAGGGCTGTGCTGCAAACACTGGTACACTACCATGCCTCCCACCCTGGCCATGGCTTTTCCTTTTCCCTGTGGAGATCTCCAGCCTGGTGAAGACCTGAATTTGAAATTGTGGTCATACCTGATGAAAGGGGGATAAAACACTGGAATGGACTGCCCAGGGAGGGGGTGGAGTCACCATCCCTGGAGGGGTTTAAAGACAGACTGGATGCCACACTTAGTGGCAGGGTTTAGCTGAGTGGTGGTGGTAGGTCATAGGACTCAATGTTCTCAGAGGTCTTTTCCAGCCTTAATTATTCTATGATTCTATGAAAGGTACAGCAGCAATCTGTGTTCATTTGCTTGTGTTCCTCCTGCTAGTGTTGTAGGCCATATATTGGCTCTCCTGGGAATCTCAACCTCTCAGCCATCCTAGGTCGCTCTCACTCCTATCTCCCAACCCACAATTTCTGTTTGCATGCCTCAGTGGTTTAGCATCTGTCTGCACAGCACACCACCCAAGTCTGAATCTCTTCAGAGCAGGCAGCTGCGTTCACAACAGCTGGATGGAAGTCAGATGTGGCTTGACTAAACCCTGGAGAAATCTTGGAGGGTCTTGGCTCTAAAGCCATTAAAAACCCCTCAAACTCCTACCTTCTAAGGTGTGCTTGGCAGAGTGCTATAAACAAACAAAAGCAGTTGGCCCATGGGATATTTGCTTCTCCTCTAAGATCTGCTTACTTTTGAGCAGGTGGTACCAGCTGATGAAGAGAAGAGAGTGATGGTGTCTGAAGAAAACGACAAGGAAATACTTCAGACTTCTCTGTCGAGCTGGGCAGTTGAGGTGGGAACACTGAGCAGCACCACACCAAAACCAAAACAATACTAAATCAGTGATAAAAAGAAAGAAACGAAAAAAAGCACTTCTGCTGGGACAATATAATCTATTTTACAATTGTCCCTCTTTACTGTCCAGCTGGTTTTGTGTTTTTATTCCTTTCTTTGGTCATTTAATTAGTTTCCCTCGGTGTTTATCTGTGTACTGAGTTGCACTGGCTTTATCTGAGCGTGAACTGATTCTGTTAAATCACTGCAAACTTGATACTTTTACTGTACTTTGTACCATCTTTATTTCTGTTTGCTCTAAATTAATTAGCACCAGTGTCAGGCTGGAGCAAAGCACATCTTTCTTCAGCCACAGTAAGTGTCCACTGGTTTAACTCAATCAGTACAAGTTCGCCTGTATGAAATAGAAGAGCAGCCAGAGTGGACCAGACCAAAATCCCTTGGTCCCTGTGCCCTGCCTGACAGTCAAAGTGATTCAAAGTGGCTTCCTTTGAAATGAGTATGGTAACAGGACAAGCACACATCATATCATTCCCCATGTATTTATAGTTCAGGATCTACCCATCTTTGTCCTCATGAACACTCTCTTTTGATAGGACTTTTTTACTTGTTTTCCCTAATTGCTCCATGGGACTGTTCATCTCAACGCTTACCCAGTCAGACAGGCAGGCATCTGGCAAAGGGGCATTGCTCACCCTACCCCAGAGTATGTGGCTTGAAAGTTTTCTTAAAGAAAATAACCGCTCTTCCTGCCACATCTCTAATGTGCTGAGCTTGAAGGGACAGAAGATCCTCTCTCTTCAGCTGTTAGCATTAGGTGGCCCCATCTTCTCCTCAGGAAAATGTAATTCAAAGAATAAAATATGCCTTTTTTCTTAATTTATTTCTCCAAGCTTCTGCTAAATCAAATATTTAGTATCTGTAAAGCAGATTAAACTCTCTGTCACTTAATAAACACTGTTTAATACTGCCCTGACTTCTCAGCTTGTACCTTTCATGAAGACTATAGCACTCCCACACTGGTAGCTGGCACTACATGTGTTTGTACACAAAAATAAAGCAGCACACAACTTTGTGTGGATGAAAGCTGAACTTTCCTTCAGTGACCAGCCTGAGACCTTCCCAGGGTTTCATTTAAGTTGCCCCTGGTTCCCAGGAGTGGCATTTGCCAACAGATTTGGCAATCTCATCTCACATAACTACAAGCTGCAAGTAGCAATATCCACGGGGGAAGATGGCTTCTCCCAGCCCACCAAGAGTAACCCCCGGCTTGTAGCAATTTGCTTCTGATAATTTTACTGCACAACAAGGAAGAGGTACCCCTTTCTTTTCCCCATCCTCGCCAAAGAAGCACAAAGGCTACTTTCCTCCAGAGAGCAACTTGCATCCCGAAAGGATTCGGGGTGGTCACGCTACTGGGACAGTCTCCTGATGTTGGCTGATGGTAACACAGTTACACCAGAAAAGCACACATAGCTTAAAAATGTCATCTTAAATCCTGGCCATGATCTGCCTCTGAACATGTCTTTTTGTCTCGCTGGGGCAAGAGGAGGGAGTTGGCAGGAGGAGTGAGGAGGGCGAGGGCTGGGTTGCAGGCAGTTGCCAGTTGCCATTGCACAGCGTGATAGATAAAGCGAGTGGGAACTTCCCTCCCTGTTAACAAACAGGCAGCGCTTTGCCTCTGTTGTGCCAAGAGATATTCGTTTTACATTGCTGTGGCATAAACTTTCAAGATCTTAATGTGTTATGTCAGAAAAACTAGCTTTATTTCATACTTCGAGCGTCTGGTGGTGGTGAAGGAGGAGGGAGGGATTGCAGAGGAAGAATCTGCTAATAGCAGCAGCTCTGCTGAGGAAAAAAAATCCCTGGGCCTTCCCCCCGCAACCCCATAAGAGCAACTGAGCACAGAGACTTTGTCACTTGCTTGGGATTGTCACCTTCCCAGTGATGCTGCAGGGACCAGCCTGATGGGTCAGGTATAATGAGGAAAATGTCAGCATAGGGACTTTTGGGGAAGGCTCCGGGCTCTGCACCTCCCAATGGTGCTGGGGGCACAGCTGGGCCAAAATCACAGCCCGAGAGGGTTTGGCCAGCATGAAGTGTCCAAGGGTGTTCCTCCTGGCGGCACTGGTGGTCTCAATTTAGCTTCATCCCCTGCGTCAGTGGCCACCAGCATCACCCCAGCTTCAGTGGGAGCAAGCCTTCATATGCCTGTGTCATTGGGCTGTCTGGAGAGTGCTGTGCTACAGCCACGTTGTGCTTTACTTTTTTATTATTATTATTATTTTCAGCTAACACTTTGCCCTACTACGCTCTCAACCCACAGAAAGAAAAGTGGAAGATTTCCACGAAAACCTCAATAGTTCCAGCTGCTTATCCAACAACCAGATATGGATTTTAAACATGTTATATATATATATCTATTTATATATATATGTGTGTGTCATAACCGTGAAAGAAAAAAGCAGTTTACCCTCTCTGGTTTTTATTATATGTAATCTCACCAGCAATCAAAACATATTCACCCACCACAGGTACCAGAAAACAATATATTTGTACTCTTACCAGACACAGGCATTGACTCATGGGGGGGCCCAGGGTTACCCCTCCAAGACCAACCTTCATATCTGGCACACAGTTGATGCACGAACACAGGCTGTGGCGCTCGTTACCATTCCTGGTCTTCTAAAAACATTTTTCTCATGTTCTCAGGCTCTTAGATAAGAAACTTTGTCCTGTGACCTGCCACCAGCCCATAGGTGGTTATGGGGGTTTGCTCCTTGTTTTTGTGCAAGGCAGCTTTGCTGGCCTCGCACAGCACATTTGCATAAGGGGAGTCTTGAGCAATGTCCTTGGACACCTCTCGACTTTTGAGAAGAGGCTAGGTCTTTTAATAGTTCAAAGGTGTGGTTTGCACCCTTTGAGTTGGTTCAGCGTCATGGATCTGCCAAGTTATTTCTGGTTGTTTCACGAAAGCCCTGCTGTTCAAGACCTCTTTATGACAGGACTTGTTAAACTTCTAGGCTTGAATTTCAGAGGGCGTCAGGAGAGAAGACCTGGCATGGCAAGCTGCCATCCACACATCAGAGATGTGGGTCCATCTTGAGGAGAGCGCTGAGGAGAGAACCTGTCTTGTCACCTGCCAAAGCAGGCAAGACAGGTAGANAATTTATATCAGAATACTTTTGTAATTTGAGTCTGTCAGATGGGAGCGCTTTTATATATAAATATATTTTTTTCTTTCCTGCTTTCTAATTAGCAAGGTACAAAACAGAACAGTAATGTATTGCACCAGCGGAGGAGTGACATTGTCTGGAGAGCCTTGCTGTGTCCCGATTCCCAACAACGAGCATTGTGATACTCTGCTCGGGAAGCCCAGACTCCCCTCCTTTCAGCAGCTAAAGAGTTAAAGAGATAGATCAAAGTGAAGGGAAAAAAAAAAAAAAAAAGGAAAATATTCCTTTCAGGCTTCAAAATGCTGTTGCCGCCATGGAGAAGAGTAGTAGAAAATTAATAAGGTGGTGTTGGAGCAGATACATGACCTGCAGTATAGTACAGAGGGCAAGAGTTCAAATATAAATAAATATGTATGGCTGTGCTGTGTCTTATTAGATAAGAGTGCTGTCTCGTAAGCAGTTTAGGTGCAACGAAGTGGCATCTGTAGTACTTGCAAGACAAGGAGCTGTACCATAAACAAGCCTCCTGATTAAGCCTGGATTTTCTAAGAGGCCAGCAAGAGCTGGGAGTGAGATTCGCTGTTTCATCTCTCTGGGATGAAGGTATCAGGAGCGGCAGGAGAAAGGGGATGAGACTCCTGCAGTGATCTTGGCAGGATCATTGTCATTTGGGAGGCAGCGCCACTGGGTTTGGCAACCCAAAAGATTCCCCGTGAACAAAATTCCCATCTGTTTTGATGGAAAAGTTAAAATGCCATCCTGAGAGGTGGTGAGAATCCTCAGCTTTCGTTTCCACAGGTCAAAAACTCAGCAGACATCCTGTAACACAAGACATGGGTCTGGGGGTGCATTTCAGAGTCACCATTTGAGTCACCCAAAGCCGCTGAATGCTTGGGCCTGGTGAGAGGCTGATGGCAACTGGTGGAGACCTGAACCTTCCCCCAAATAACCAGGAAGCTGAGACCCATTTGCACCTAGAGCTATTTCAAATAAATCTGATAGAAATCATTTCACAGTAATTTCTCTGTCAGAAGGTAATTTGAAAGTTATATTTAAAAGTATATGGATTTTATCACAATTAGATCTTCATGATGAACTCTTTTTTTTTTTCCTTTTCTTTTTTTCCTTTTTTTTTTTTTTTTCTGAGTGGTGGAGTCACTTGGAAAAAGAAAGCGAGCATAATTGGAGGCTGAGCTGAGCTGATTACAAATAGTCTTACGAGCGAAAAAATGACACAGAGAAAATATAGATTATCATTCTTCATCAGTCACAAATAAACTTCACCTCAGATTTTCCACTTGAGTTCACTTTCCCCTCTATTTTTCAGCTAAATATTTCCCAAATAGTTCCAATGACCCAAAACAAGCATTTTTCATAAGATGAATTTCTCTGCTGCAGGAGTTCATTCATCCCAAGGCGGACTCCTGGAAAGCCATGGGCAAGACTTGTCAAGTAATTTAGAAACAAATGTAGGCAGAAGACGGAATCGGCTCCACACAAGTTTCGCCCCTCCCCACAGTGCCTCCCTCCTCTAGTTTTATAGAGGGGGATTAGTGACATGGATAAGCCACGGGAGTAAAGCTCGCGTGGTTTGTACATGTCACCAGAACCCCTACAGAAAAACGCAGCTTTATAATATGTACAATTTCGGTTTAGTTTATTATTTATAATACCTGGGTACCAACAAAAAAGCTCAGACACTAATGCAAAGTTTTTAATTTCTTAGTGCGTTGACATCACTTACTGTCTTTCTCAATGTATTTTTATTTGTTTGATCTTCTATAAATTTTTCTCTTTGTTCTTCAGATGGAATAGTAAATCTAGCTCATTCCGAAGACACTCTGCTGCTATGAAGTAACTGAAACACCTTTAAAAATTTAGAGTTTTAAGTGTGATATCATGTCCCATAAGAATATTTGTATCATTACAGGACACAATATCACCTTGTTCTGTGGAAACCTGAAATTCCAGTAATTTATAAGAATATCTATCATCTCAGCAGTCTGCATTATTTTAACACAGACAATTTACCGGAGTCAAGGAACTAAATATTCTGTTCTTGCTCTGGTTCAGCATGCGATTTTTGGCTATGCCAACATTTGTAAAGCTTTCTTCCTTTATAACATCTTCATATTGAGGCACCTCAGTTGAAGATTTTAATGTAGATTTCTAGGCATTTCTAAGTTTACTGCACTTGCTGATTGCATGTCCTACTTTCATCTCATCTTACCTATGGCTGGGCCCATCACTGTTTTAAAGTGAAGCTGGTGCTCATTTCTGTCTATAGACTTGTGGTCAGACCAGGTTTTTAACTGTCCAGGGAAAGAACAGGACCAATGGTAGTTGATGGTAGGTGAATGGTAGAGGATTTAAGATTTTGAGGGGAGGATTTGGCAGGGCTGGGGAAAAGCAGATACCAGCTAGTACTGAGAAAGGGATACGAGTTTGGCCAGAGGAGGTCTAGTCAGCATGAGGATAAAGGCAGGACCGATGTAGGAGGCAAGGGGTGATGATGGAGGGCTGGAGTTACCCATCCAGCGTATGGCCACAGAGGACATCTTGATAGTGAGATGTGCCCTTTGACTTGGATCCCACCTAGGAGCAGGGCCATGTGCTTAGGAACATTGTCCTCCTTCACTATGCATGCCTGGCACCCATTCCACCTCCTTCTCAGCAGGGACTGATGCTATCCCAGCCACACAGCCCCACAGCCTCTTCCTTTGCCACTGGGAGCCCTGCCTTTACCTCCTCCAGACACAGCGCTCCCCCTAGTTTGTATTCTTCAACAGTTACGTGTTCTAACTGAAAAGGAGCAGCTGTGTCAATCTTCATGCAATCCTTGCAATGATTGAGTGGGACTGTCAACTTACCATAAGAAATTTAATGAAAATTGGGAAATATTCAAAGATGCTAAAAATGGTGATTGTTGTACCCTCTTTTCTCCTCCTCCCTCTCTCCCCACACCCATACACATGAAACTGAAAGAAATCAGTGCAGAATCAGTGGCCAGCAGAATGATGGATCATAAAAGATCCCAGAAGACTCTAAAAGGAGCAAAAAAACCCTGAACAGTTGTGGGACCATTGCTAGAGACAGCTCACAGCATTGCAAGGATTAACAAAGGAAGATCAGAAGTGTTGACTAGACACTTTTGTTCTGTATTTGCAATGAAGCTGGAGGGTGTATCTATCCCGTCTGACGTTTCCGAGGGAGCAGAACATTTATCTCTGCAACAAAGGAAGATCTGAGGCAGCACCTGCTAAAATTAAGCTTTCCCAAAAACAGCTCTATTAATTTGCACCCAGGAGTTTTAAAGGAAGTGGCTAAGGAACTTTCTGAGGCACTCTCATTAATAATTCACAGATGTCGGGAG
>WEIS01064890.1:1597-12791 GCA_013389965.1 Todus mexicanus
TCTTTCCTGCAACACGTTGGCCTGCTTTGGTCACCCAGCTCTCTGCCTTGGCACTTGCTCTCTTAGCTTAATGTTCCAGTCTCAGCTTCCTACCCTAAGGGATCTCATGAGTGCCTCATCTCAGCTGTAGCTCTGATCTTGTTCTCCTTCTGCCATAACAATTTTGAAAATGTGTCCAGAGACAATAATAATGTGCGGACCAGTGCCAGCAAACAGGTAACGTGCATATAAATTGAAGAGAAATATGTACAACATCGTATTGTATTCACAGCCTTGCACCAAGAATAAAGTGCATCCTGGGGAAATGTGAAAGATGAGTTATAAATATGCTGCAAGATAGGTAACTATTGGTAAAGGATTCTCAAGATCATATGTAATTTACATTAATGAAATCATAAAGAATAAATGGGAAGAACAAACACTGTTGCTCTAAACTGTGTTTATGATCAGCAAAACCCCAGATCAGCTCTGCTGAACTTTTACAATGTAAATATAGGTTTAAGGCTCAAAATCATAGAATCATAGAACAGTTTAGGTTGGAAGGGACCTTAAAGAACATCTTGTTCCACCACCACCCAACTTAAAGTTGTATTAATAAAGAAACAAAATGTTAACTATTCGCAAGTAGAAAACTGAAGGGCAAATGAATTAGTCATCATCAAAACCTGTCATTCTGCTTAGCTTGTTCTGAGCCATACTTTGATGGTTAGCAGCCTGCTGGGTATTGAGATTGTCCCATTAGCGAATCATTTGCAATTAAACAACTACAAACTGGACACTAATGAAAGAGTGAAATCCAAAAGTACTGTGTTTTGGTTGGGAGAATGGAAGAATAAAGCCATGCTGGGTCCAGAAAAAAGTCTCCAGTACAGTGGAAATACTTCAAGCCATATGAAAGTTTAGAGTATGTTATTTTTCCATTACCAAATTTGGCTTTGGAAATCAAAGCAAACATAATCATTCTGCTGACACAGTTAATACCACAGTGTTCAAGTTCGTGGTGAGACCATGAATCACGATTTATATTATATGCCTCCCAAATGTGTAACCTTATTTACTGGCGAAAAAATGTTTTCTTCATCTGGTGGTGTGAAAGGCTTTTGTCCTTTTTGTCTTAGCAGATGAATCAGTGTTAGAATCATAGGATCATAGAATAGTTTGAGTTGGAAGAGACCTTTAAAGGTCATCTAGTCCAAGACCTCAAGTGAACAGGGGCACCTTCAACTAGTTCAAGTTGCTCAGAGCCCCGTCTAACCTGACTTTGGATATTTCCAGGGACAGAGTATCTACCACCTCTCTAGGCAACTTGTTCCAGTGTCTCACCATCCTCACTGTAGGTAAATTTCTTCCTTATATCTAGCCTAAATCTACCTTCATTTTAGTTTAAAACCATCACCCCTTATTGTATTACAACAGGTCCCATTAAAAGTCTGTCCCCATCTTTCTTATAAGCCCCCTTTAAGTGTTGAAATGCTGCAATAAGAACTTCCCAGAATCTTCTCCAGACTGAACAACCTCAACTCTATTCTTTACTCAGGAAAGTTTTCAGTTTGTCATATGTAGAGAGCCAAAAAATGGCCTTCATGTAAACTTTCTGTTTAGGAGGAGAGAAAATATGGACCAGCAATTGACAGGCAGATTGTACCTGCATACCTCATCTTTTCAGCCTGTATAACTTAGCTGCAATCGGGAGCAAAACTGCTCAGGTTTTATATGCAGTGCATGCTTCTGAAAATCTGGCTTCTAGATTAGCTTCATATATATGCAATGGAAAGCTTTTTCGCAAGACCATTCACAGTTCCCCATGAAAATGCTCCTCTGTGGGTTACTGATTCAAACGGTATCTTCGGTGAAGCTCTTGACTTCCTATTGCAATCCTTTTTCCACCCACCTTGTACTACACATGACCCCCAACCCAAGCTTCCCTTTGCTCTTCCATCTTCCTGGAGTATAATCTAATTTTCTTAAAGTAAGGTCCTAGCTTTGGCCCCGTTTTATTCCCCAACTTCGCAATCTTTTTTTGTATGTTTTTGATTTACCATTCTGAGTTAATCTGAATTTGTAGCATGTACTAAAGCAGTTGACTGCAAGTTAGGTGCAAAGGTCAGAAGACACTTGCCACCTCAT
This sequence comes from Todus mexicanus, assembly GCA_013389965.1. NCBI lineage: Eukaryota > Metazoa > Chordata > Aves > Coraciiformes > Todidae > Todus > Todus mexicanus. The sequence goes on from WEIS01064890.1 coordinate 3,725, forward strand.
GAACCAACCAAATACTTCAGTATCCAGATTATCCAAAGAAACTGTTATTGTTTAAACTTGATGACACACTGTATGAGGAAAGTTAAAATGACTCAAAACACTGCCAAATGCTGAGATGAATAATTACAACTGAGAGGAAATAAACTATTCAGCCCAGACATTTGGAGAACATATATAGAAGTACAGTTGTACTATTCATGGATCAGTATATGAATAGGTAATTGGAAGAACTTTTCTAGGCTAGAGATGAATGCAGAGGACAAAAGAGGGAGAAGATGAACTTAGACTGAAAATCTCTTTATAGCATTCGCATTTTCTTCTAAAGCATCTACGTCAACAGCAGTTTCTGTTCATCCAGGAACAAAGGAGTCATGTCAGACTGAATCTACAGCTGAAACAAACAACTGAAATAGCATTAATAGAGAGTTTTATGATAGCAATTGTCAAAGGATCAAAACCTAATGATTTTTGTCATTCATTTATGTGTTTGAACTATCAGATTTGGAGAAGTTTACAGCTTTTTTTCTAACCTTTCCTATCTCTTTCCAAAACCTTGGACGTATTAATTCAGTTATGATGCCATGGTCATATGGGAGTGTAGGAAGCATAAGTGCATGGGTCATGAGGTTTAATCCTCTGCTGGTTTAGACTCATACCATATTACTTCCTCTAAGCCATATAAATAGGAATATAAAAGTGGAATTTTCCTTAGGTACTACGAGAGTTTTTCAAAACCTCACTCCTCTGGTGATTACAAACAACTTTCTAACTTCCAGTCTCAGTTTATGCAATGCCAGTCAATATTTGACTTTTGTGCGAAAATTTACATAGGTAGTAGAGCCATAAAATTCTTCTGCTGCTAACATTTGTGCATCCAAGGACAGATGTTACTAAACATTAATATTTTTAAATAAAAACCTCCCTCTCCCCATGAAGCTGTTTCAAAGCATTGCTTGCTAGTAATTCAATATTTCACGGCAGTGAAGATAGAGAAGGTTGTAAAGCAAATATTTTCCTACTGAGTGTCTTGGGAGTGGGACAATAAAAGTGATTGTCCTGGTTTGGGTTAAATCAGAACAATTCTGTTCTATGACTTTTACTTTTCAGCTAAGTCTGTCTGAAGTTAGCAGCATGTTTACCAGACAGCGTCGGTTTCTAGCAGTGATAGTGCTCCATGTTTCTTGTTAGTACCAAGGATTGGTATGCAAACCAAGGTCACTGCTAGATTTTGTGTACCACAAAAGAGTAAAGGGTGCAGAAGAGTAAAGGCTGTACCTTCAGGGAGGAGCGAACAGGACAGGTGACCCTAAATTAGCCAACGAGGTATTCCATCCCATATACATCATATTCAGTATAACGCTGAGGGATCATGAGGGTCTCGACCCTTCTTCTCTTGGCCCTTTCGCCATTTTGCCCTTCGTCTTTCATGCTGAGGGATCATGAGGGTCTCGACCCTTCTTCTCTTGGCCCTTTCGCCATTTTGCCCTTCGTCTTTCATTTCTCTCGGATCGAGCTGCTCACTCGGCTTCGGGACTCTTCCTTGCTCGGTTTGGCCTTGGCAGCTTCAGCTTTGCCCTGAGGGCTCCGGCCCCGGTCTCAGCCCCCGGCTCAGGCCTTGGCTGGGCCCCAGGTTCTGGGCCGCATCCCTGAATCCAGCTCCCGGTTCCCGTCTGCTGCTGGGCCCTTCACAGCATCAGTGGGGACGGGGACAGATTTACCATCAGGGGGGTTGGGTTCGATACTGGTTTTGTACATATTTGTATATCTTTATTTTTATTATTATTGTTATTTCATTTTTTTAGTAAAGCTGTTCTAGTTTCCTTTCCCAATCGATAAGTCTCTCTCCTTTCTTTCCTTTCTTCCCTTTTTGGGTGGGGAGGGGAGAGAGCGTTCTGTTGCAGATTTGGGGGGAGTGCCCTGACCCCAAACCGTGACAGTGGTGATCACGCTTTTGGTTTAAATTAAGATTCAGATTTCATAAGCAGCTGAAAGAAAGGGAAAATCTCAATGTATGCACAGCACAACCCTGTCAGACTGCCAAAGAGAGGGAGAGGTGTGTGTGAGGACCAGCCGTGCTGTCGGGGCTTGCTGAACTCTCTGTGGGGACACGGGTGTCCCTGCTACACCCCCTTCAGGCGGGTCCTTAATGCAGCCCTCCCTTGGGGCAGGATGTGAGATATCCCAGTGCTCTGGCTGGATTTTTGGCTCTGCATTCAGCCAAAAAGGGGATTTATAAATAGAACATTTAACTGAGATGTTTAAAGTTAGATAGAAATGAACTGAGCTCAAATGACAAAAAACCCCAGTATTGCTTGTGTCTTCCAAGCTGGGGTCAGGTCATACTCGGGGCATTAGGACAAACAACCAGAGCTATGCCCTGAGCAAGGTATCTGCTGGGATTTTAAAGGATTTTTAAAAAAACTTATTAGCAATACTAATTCCAAATGTTACACGGCAAAACGATCCTTTCAAGTGTCTAAATTGATAAATTATTGTCCTAACCCAAGAAACAGGATGTTTTGATCTTTATAGGCAAAATGAAAATGATTCTTTAAAGATGTTGTGCGTTTCAGGGGAACAGTGTTTTTCTTCATGTTTTTATTGTTGAGTAATAAGGTCAAGCTAAGTGTTTTTTAAAATAGGCCATATGGTTTAGGCACTTATCTGAATAACGGAAGCTAGAATTTGCAGGAATTATTACATAGTTCAGTTCTTCACCTGGCTAAGATACAACCATCCTCTACAGCGCAATATTCTTTATTACTTAGATTATATTTTAATTTTCAGACTGCTTCTCCTGAATACAGCTCTGTGTAACAAGATGTCTCCTAGTAGTCAGGATCAATTATTAATTATATTGTTATAAATTTGCTTACTGATTCCCTCATTATTTGCAGGGTGTTTTGTCATATCCAACAGAGAGAGGCAGTCAAAGCCCAAGGCACTAATTAAGAGCAGGTGAAGAATGTAAGGAGGAAAGCCAGGATAAGCAGTGGCTGAGGGCTATTGCTAAATAAAGCCTTTCTGAATAGAGGATTTCACAGCTTAACAGGATTGTGGTAAGAAGCAGTCTCAATTACAAAGGCATCAGCTCAGAAACACAGAAGGGCTTCAACATAAAGAACAGCTTTTTGAATTTCTTTTTTCTTCCCAATCCAGTATTCATATTTAATTGAATACCCTAGGGCACTGACTAGAGTCTGTTGGATATTGCTAGAAAAATGTTTATTTTTCCTGTGTAAAAAATCTATAACTAGTTAGATGAAATATATACTTATTAAGTAATTTTGATACAATAGTTTAACTTAAATTGCACACCAGCTAGCTCTCAATATATCCCAGCCTATGTTTTTAAGGAGAGATGAGGGTATTAAAATAAAGTTGGTTATAAATAAAAGAACTTAATTAATAGAAAGCTTTTTATTTTATTCAGTTGGACACATAGGGGCTGATTATTTGGTACTTTGTATTAACTCAAGAACATTGTGCAGTTCAAAGAATCCCATTTGCAAACTGGAGTGATCTCTTTCTTACCACAGAGTCACTGTAGTAAAAGTCACCCCCAAACTACACTGACAACACAGTATTGCATTGAGGCTACACACAGACTCCGCCTTCATACAGCAGCTTGCAGCATAGATTGCTGCTTTTCCTGAATGCAGGCTCTCAGGCCTCTCACCGAGCAGCTGGTTCCTCCTCGTGGTCTGTGTCAATCCCCTTTTAGAATGTCTGTTACCTAAGAGCTGACCTGGTACAAGCACACAGAACTGGAATTGGGCGCTAGATAGGAGCCTTATGGACTGTCAAGGGAAGACAAGATGTCCTACAAGAGCAACCTCATTCTACAACCCACATCCAAGCTCACACACACACAGAGTTTGAAATACCTTTTCCTTTGCTGTCTGCTGCAGTTCTTTGGTTCATCGCTCTTACAGAGAGGAGGGAAGGGGATGGCAGCTGGTCTTTCTGACTCTTTCACCATCCCAGGCACTGAGTTAGAAGCTCCTTGGCACACTCAGAGAAAATGGAGCTTTGTGCTGTATCCAAGCCTGCCTGTGGGCCTGTAGCTGTGGGTACAAACCTAAGAGACTACTGCAGCTGATACTGCCTCACATAACCATGCAGTTGTTTGCTTCTTGAGTGCATGCTCCCTTACCATCTCCCCTCCACAGTATGTTGACTTTTGCTTTTAGTCTGGGGACTTCCACTTCTCTAGCTACATGAGTCTGTCAGCATTGAGAACATTAAAACCATCCAGATTTTTTTAAAGGGATCCACTGTTTGGTTTTGACAGGACTCAGGCTTGCCATGGAGACCTACAGGTGCTGTTGCCAGCACTGGTGGGAATCAGCCCAGTGACAGCACCCCTGCTCAGCTGCATTCTTGCTCTCCTGCATGTCCAGGCTCATCAGCTCTAAAACAGCTCACCTTCAGGTGTCAAGGTGATCCGGTTGTGGGGCCACCCAGTTAAAGACTTGCATGTGGGCAAGGACACTGAAATATTTTGCAGTGATGTAGTTGTTTGCAAAAGGGTTCAGACTGATATGCAGCTCATGCAGCTCATACAGGCACACACGTAAGGTGGAAGACGATGAGAGCTCTGGTCTCTCAAAGGGTCAGAAGATGCCCTCTTTGTGATGTAGCTTCTGTGATTCATATACACACAGAAGGGGATGGATTCTCTGGTCCCCAAGAGTCAGAGAAATGTCATCCCATCCTTTGTCCCTGCTTGCTCTTGCTGCCAGGGGAGGTACTCTGCCACATGAGGTACCACCTCCTCCTCCACTTGTACTCAGCTTCCTTGCTGGCCCCACCAGCAACACACCACTGCCAGTCTCTCCCCAGTATGTTTCTTCCCTGTACCCATTCCCACAGCAGGAGCAGCCTCGACCTTTTGCTTTCTGTGCAATACAATTCAATTCTAATTACATTGTTGAGGAGCCCTGAGCTGCCAAAGCAGAATGATCACTTTCGGTTTTGAAAATCTGCTTTATGAGTGCATCTGATTCTCTAAAAAATACAGATCACAGATTTATAGAATCATAGAATTGTTTTGGTTGAAAGTGACCTTTAAGATCATCAAGTCCAACCATTAACCCAGCACTGCCAGAGCACCACTAAACCATATTCCTAGGCATCATGTCTATACATCTTAAATACCTCCAGGGATGAGGAATGGCGACTCCAGCACTTCCTGGGCAGCCTATTCCAGGGCTTGACAACCCTTTCTCTGAAGAAATTTTTCCTAACATCCAAGCTAAACCTTCCCTAATATGAATATGATATAAATAGATACATATCTTTTAGGGAAGAAATACATGATATATGGTATTCCCTCTATAGAAAAGATTTCACAGCTTTCCTTTGTTCTAGCTCCATTATACTACACTTCTGAGAGATACTGGGACAATGAATTTAAACAAGATGTAGTAAGTCAAAAATAGCTGAAATGGAGGTGTTGACATACACAACACATATGGAGTCGCCTGGGTCTGCTCTATGTTTGTGCCATTCTCACACCCCTGCAAGCACATACATGTTGCATGAAGCTACATATTCCTCAGTGGAGCATCTCACCTGGGAGCTGATTTTCTTTAACATGCATATCTTACAGCTGTCAAATTAAAAAGTGAAATATTAACCTAGCCACATCCCTCAGCATGGCCCTGACCCTCTGAACCAGTAAGAAAGCTGCATCATTTTACACGCTTTTAAAAATATAAATAACAGATTTTCTGTGCAAAACTTTCAAAATTTTTATTCTCTGATTCCTCTTCAGTCCATTATGGTGTTATTAACTATTATTATCTCTAATAGCATAAAGATGTAAACGCTTATTTGTTCACAGCTTCATCTATAACACATCTCAGAGAAGGCTGTTAGGTATGTGACATTAAAAACTGAAACCAGAAAAGACCAAAAGAGCAAAACCAGAAGAAAAGTATAGTGAATTACAGTATGAAAAGGAGAACTATTTACACACATTAATCTATACAACATCATAGTCTGTACATTTGTAAAAAATAAACACATTCATTTACATCATCTTTAATTTTTACTGGACTTGACAGATAAAAAATTATTGATAAAGACGACAAAATACTCATAATAGTGTGCCAGAAAAAAAAGCTGCAGGTTATCATAAACTTGTTACAGTGCTTTGGGAAATAATGGAGGTTGAGACATTTCAGTCACTCATTTAGCTGACAATGGAAATGTTACTGAGATTTAACCACATACTGTTATCATTGGGCAGAACCAGGTTTAACGCAAAGTGGTTAAGGAATATTACAGAATGCTTCTTTTAAATGCTATTCCGATGTAGTCTGGTGACATACATGTCAGAACACATTTTATTTGTATTATTCTCCATGAACAGAATAGCACTGCATACTAACTTCTGCTATTTGGTTATGTCAGGGTAGTACTGACAGCCCACAGCTTCTATAGGCACTCACGGTAATGTGAAGGTACTTCTGTTAGTAAAAGTATTTCCTGTATCACTACTCACAGCCAGTAACTGTTCAGACAATAACCCTTATATACATAGCAACTTCCTCTGCGGGTTACTTGTTAGTTCTTCCTTTTTAGCAGACATATTTAGTGCTTGAGTTTTCACTAGAGATGTCTAAAAAAAATCTGTACAAAGTGAGTCTGGACTTTATTCACAATTACTTTGCTGAAATGGACAAATCCACAGTCAACGGATGTTTTTTAGAATTCACAGAAACAGGAGACATAATGCAAATGACTCATCTCATTCCCTACACACGGAGCGTGAGACACGTGCTTTTGGCAATGCTGTATTTCATCAAGCCATACTAGACAGATTCTCTTGTTTGTGGAGGGTCAATGTGTTTTGCTTTCCCCTTCATCCTGTTAAAGGCAGAGGGGTGCATCAGGACATGAAGCAGATGCTACCAAGTGGCACAAGCTGCCTCCAGCATGACGGTAGAAGGCTTTTTGTAATGCTTTTTGCCACCAATTAGTTATTGCTGCTACAGCATAGTTCCAATGTGTACTTAAACTGGGTAGTTCCTCAGCTGGCTATCTACAGCACCCACCACCATGCCACTCAGGTGCAATCTGCATGGAGTGCATAGAATAATTACTTAAATTTGCCTCAAATTCTTAAAATTTCATGAAAGCCAGCACTGCTTTCACCGTCTAAAACAGTGCTCGCCATATTCCTAAGGTCATTTTGCAAACCACATTAACGTACCTTACACAGACTCCAAGGCTAACGTCTTTTAAAAAGGTACTGGTCTATATGCCAAACCCCCCCATGCCAGCAGTAATCTCATGGCATGTCACTAGCCAGTTCCTGGTCAGTTAAAGTGACTAGGTAAAATCAAAGATTTCAAAGGTATGACCAAGTGTGCTGTAAGCGGGAGTGAGATACATAGTCAATGGTGTGTGCACTTCTGAAGGAGGAGACTCTGAAATACTTTCCTTGCTTCTCTTGGCCAAAGTTGTTATGAATGGAATGGGGTGCAGAAGAGAATAAGGAAGAGTATTTGAGCAAATGCCTTGCTGTCAGAATTTTAAGTACTTGACATGTTTAGTTTCTCAGAGAGGAAATCCAAGACATGATTTAAACAGTGATTTTCAAAAGACTTCATTTAGACTTTCTGGTAGTCTAACCCCCTTTGTTTTAGCATATAACCACTCTATAACAGACAAAAAGCCCAATTCCTAAGTCAAAACAAGAAACAATTGTTGAAAGCTGAAGCCAGGCAAATCAAAACAAGTCATAAGGCCATTGGCTTTACCACAGAAGGCAGTCAACGAGAGGACACCTTACCAAATGAACTGAGATATCCTCCATTGCTTTGACTTTTGAATCACCCTGCATATTTTTGGAGGACAACATTGGCCAGCCCAATTTACTTGGCTTAAAAAGAAGTGTCTGGGTAATATCAGACAGATAACTGAATGGCCTCTTCTGGGGAGATTTGACTTACTTCATTTTAGATGTAGAGCGAGAAATTTAAGTACTATCCAGCTACTCTGAGCTCATTTTATAGCAAGAATAGAGAAAAAGGTGATTCAGTTTACCTACCTCAGATACCCAGCTGAACATGGGATGAATCATCTTCAACTAGTGCCTAATTTTCTCTGATAATGACAGAAGGCACTTAAAAGGAGTTTTTAGCTCAGAGACAACCAGTTTTTAGATACCAAAACCAGAGCAGATGAATTTCGTCTGAGTTTGTTGAGCACCTAGCTGAAATTGACTCTGCAGAGGAAAAGTTAAGTCAAGTCTCACTATATATTTAGATTTTGATCATGGTTAGCCACTGGAGAGTAATCTGTCACTATGTTCCTCAGGCATCAGCAGCAGGTAATGCTGATAAAACTCACTCAAAAATGCATGGTGGCAGCTCCAATGGAAGTAAAGTATAATTAACAGCAGTATGAGAGTAAATTGTATTACCATTCTTGTTCAGTAAGTTCATGATGTGCTACAGATATGTGTAATTTAGGTATAGGAGCAGCCCCCAAAGCTTCAATGTGTCCTCATATATTTGCATTTAAGACTTTGTCAACAAGGTTGTTCAAAGATCCAGGAAACATACTCAAGTTTAGCAGTGATTTTTGAAAATAAAGCCTTCGGGAATATATTTAGTTTAAGTACAAGTTTAGAATGCTTATCTCTAGACCCAATGGGACTTTCCTTGGCCAGTCTACACCCAAATTTCATAGTTACTTCACCAAGTGACAGCAACAAATACTCTGAATGACTGGAGGTGATTAATAGCTTCTTCGAAGTCAGATTTGGCAAAGTAACAATTCATAAAGCGATTGTTGTCTAACTCAAATGATACCTACTATGTAAAGGTTGGTGCCAGGTGACATTCCCAGAGTTTCCTGTTCTGCAGTACTCATGTGAACCATGGGGAACTTTTCTATCTTTGGTCTGATGTAACTTCCTATCTCTCCGGAGTAATGCCATTAAAACAAATTGTGTTTAACTGATAAACAGCTAAATTAAATCAGACCAAGAGGTATATGGTCATTTTGACAGCTGCCAACAATATTCCCAGTACTGGCAATATTTTCAAGA
>WEIS01064892.1:259-15645 GCA_013389965.1 Todus mexicanus
CGGTTTAAGGAAAGACAACAGGTTGGGGAGTTTATCAAAAGAGACATCAATTTTCTTTTGTGGGCTTGAAAAGAGCTTGGCAGAGTTTTCCTAGGTGGAAAGACAGCTGAAAACTACTTTAAGTAGAAAGTTCTAAACAACCCACAGAATCTCAGAATGTCAATGTTTTCCTAGAAACCTTGTTGCTGTCAAAGAACTTGCTTGGCTAACGTAGGCCACCAGAAGATACTTCCTGCACAGCCCTTAGAGTTCAGCAAAAGAACAGTCTGCCATCCTTTCGATACCCCTGAAATGTTATGTGGAAACCAAGCATTTCTGATGTGCTCTGGTGCAGTCATCTCTATGTTACATTCCTATAGGAACACAAAGCCTTGAATTCTGCCAACTGCTGAAATAATTTTTAAATCAAACCAAGCAAACAAAGGTACTCACTTATAAAATCTAAGCTAAAGAGCATAGTTACCAAGGGTTGTAGAGAGATTGATGGAAGAAAAATCCAAGAAAATCCTGCTTAATCTCTACAGCCCAGAAGCAAACCTAGGACTGCTTTCTCCCTCTCAGAGGGAAGGAGGGAGGGATCTCATCTCCATACCCTACAGCTCATGCCCATCTGATGAAGATGCCACTCTTCGAGGTGATGTTCATTCCTCATTACTTTCTTGGGGATCTCTGGAGGCCTCCTATTTACCTGCTCCCAGAAGATTTAATATCTCCTCTCAGCTAGGAGGAAATCTTGGACTTTCATCTCCCTTTTTCTGATCATTAAATGTAAAAATCCCTTGGTATTATTGGTGCCATTATCTTCTGCCCCAACAATGACAAAAAACATCAACAAAAAATGGCAACACACTCCGTATGTCCTAAAAGGATAGTCTGCCCATTCTGGGGTATAATTCTTCTCCTTGCTTAATTGGTTAGTGTTCAAACCCCAGAACGAAGCTGCTTTGTACTTTGTATTCCATATAAAGATAAAACCTGCTAATCACATGTAATACAATCCCATCACTGAGATGAATGCATTCATCCTATTACAGCTCCTCTTTTGAGATCAGACACAACGGCAGCCAAATCTCTGCATGTAGGGAATGGGTTAGGAACTGACTGCCCTCAACTCTGTCTTTGAGGGATACTCTGGCTTAAGCCAGGATCCTAGGATGCTCAGCACAAGGGCTTTGTTCTGGGTCACTGTTTAATAACAACTGCCGGACATGTGATGAGGCTAAAACCTACAGGAGTTCCAAGGGCAGCTGCAGAATGATTGAACAACTGCCTGCAGAGTCCCAGTGCCAAACTGCACGTCTCCAGCTCACAAAATGGACTGCAGAGGATAACATCAACATGTGCTTATCAGAGAAAACAAAGGTTATTTTTTAAAATTTTTGGTTTTTAAGAAATAAAATGGAGATGAAAAAAAGAGACCTGTTAAGGTCATCAAGTCCAAACTCTACTTGTGAAGAATTGCTCCCTAGGAGACATTCATTTCACACAGCTGAGTTTCAGAAGTCCCAAGAGGTGACTTTGCAAGCATCTATTCCACTGCCTGATAGATCGTACTGTCAGAACATTCCTGCTATGTCATCAATACGAATTTTTCCCCCTCTTTCTTAATTTCATTTCCGGATTTGAAAGAAGAAGGGACCATTTGGATCTTTTGGTTCGATCTCCACAATAAACATCGGAGGCCCTGGCTTCTACTGAGGTCTCAATTGGCACAACAGATCCTCTTTGTATCTCCTGCATTTACTCACACAAACCACCCCATTTCCACAGCTGTAGTCACCCTTGATCCCAGTTCAGTGCATCAACTTGATATATCAGTCCTGCTGCAATCAAAAGTCATTCCTCTCTCCCTTCTTGCTCCACATGAAGAACCCTACCATATGAAAGCTCATTTAATTTCTAGCCTTTAATCTAAATCCTCTTGCCTAAATGTTCACTTTTACCAATGTAATCTGGCTAGTGGTAGGTCCAGGCTTCACTAACAAAGATGCCAAGAGCTGTTACATCAAAGCCCTAAAGCCAGACTTGGAATGTCAAGCACATTGATGCAACCAGGCAAATCAGACTCAGTTTTTTCCCTGATGAGTCTGCTTATCAGTTAACCTCCATTTAAAGATGTCCTCTTTAACTGTACCCCAATGTCAAACATACAATCTTGGGTACTGGTTTACTGCAAAATTTATGTATGGTACCTAGCTCGATATCACCTAATAGGAGTATTCAGTTACTTTCTCACCTGCCTCAAGCTTCCTGCCAGTCTTCCCATCTTTCTCAGGAGCACAGCTCAATCCCATGGACATTAACCACGTGTTCTGTAAATTTAACCAGAGCTCAACAGAATCTACAGCTGCATTTGCACTCATCAACAGCCCTGCGACATGGGTAACAAAACAAGAACAAGAGAAGGGAAGAGCTCTCAGGATCAAGACATTTATCTTCTTAACAATCCTTTAAAGACTTGTGGGTTGTGGATTTTGGGGGATTGGGGGTTGGGGTTTTTTGCCCTTTAAGGTTGAAAATCAAATTTTAGCTCTGTTCTGCTTTGATGCTTCTGCAGCATGCAAAACACAGCAGTTTTAATAAAAGAATCAAAGCTTGCTTTCCTATTCCTTGTCCTCTGGACTGAGTATGTTTCATTACTTAGCATGCCCAGCTCTTGTCAATGATCAAACCAAAACCTTGCTGCAACCCCACTCAACACCCATTCCTAGGGAAGACCCCATGGGGGAGGCTTAGGGTTGGGTCCTGCTGAGACTGGCAGTTCCCTATGTCTTAGAAAACTGCCTGTTCAATGGGAAAGAAAACACATTTCCTACTTGCAGAGCCTTACCCTGCAGATCTGATCACGAGTAACCTAGATGGACCGGTCGGGGATTCCCACGTGAACATCTCTAATCTTAAGCAAGCCAGACACAACATGACCTAGTGCTGAAACCCCAGGGCAGCGAGTTGCCACCTGACATCCCGCAGTGCCAGAGGGGAGGCGTTTCTGCTTCACAGCATGCTGTAACAGAAGAAATGCAGCTTGAACTCTTCACTTCTCATCACCCGGTCCATGAGCAACGCTGGGAAATGTCAGACAAGCGTCCAACCCTCCCGCACCAGCCTCTGCATTGAAGAGGCCCTGGGGCACCACAGACTTATCCCTCCCATCTCCTTCACAGCTCGTGGTCCCGCATCCCTGAAGTCACTTTGCCACCTCTCCCACACAGATGAGACTGTGAAACAAAAGTCTGAGCACTGGATGTGTGAGTGCCAAGTGGCAAACGCTCCTGGGCAAACAGCAGCATGTGAACCACGAGGTGAGACTGGACTACCTGCACTTAGTAAATCCACTTATACCCTAAATGATAGGGGAAAGTAATCCCTTAAATACTAGGAGGAACGTTAGCTGGAAAGTATCTTTCTTTACATATAGATTTACCAATGCCACATGTAAATGTGCCCAGGCTGAATACTCCCATCTCAGGGAGGACAAATAGCCTGGCAAACACTCACAGGTTTAAGCAGCCTGCAAATTATTTATTTATTTATTTTTAATGCAGTAAATAACAGTTTCCTATAAATCTGTCCATTGACAGACACGCATTTTTATAACCTGACTGGTGAGACTTGCAAGGCTGTACACAGCAAAATTCAAGGTAGAGTAGAGAGAAATTGCCTTGTAACTGGCCTCAAAGCAATAGTGCTTGTGTCCCTTTGGTTAGCGAGGCAGTGCATCGTTTGCACCTTCTCTCCAGAAACTCAACCAGCGGTTGGGCAGCCATCAGCATTCACTTGCTGACATCTAGTGTCAGTGATAAGCATTGTGTGCCTGCCTGGAAGATGGTTTTCCCCAGGCTCCCTCTGTCGCATACCACTCAGTGAGTTTTGAACACAGTTATTAATGTCTGCACAGTTTGGATCAATTTGATTACATTTTATTCTGCTATTCTTCCTGCAATAACCAGAGTTCCCTGACTGTTTTTAAGCACTCCATCAACATGCTTTCTTTCTTGTTTAAAAAATAGTAATAAGCAGTTTTGCAGACTGTGCCTGGATCTTGTTTAAAACAAAGAAAAATGAGGCCTTACAACCTCTTGGCATCTCCTTTTGAGTGCTTGTGGTTGGATTTTAATGCTCTTTCTCCCCCCCACCCCCTTCAATTTTTTCTTAATATTCCTCATGGGTAAGAAAAGGAAATGTTCAAAAGGATAAGAGCAAATTTAACATTTTGGAATAAAAAAGGCTCAAGAGGACCCCTGGATGTCTCTTGTTTCAATCCTTGCTCAGAAGGAAGCTAAATTTCATGTTGGACTGGTTTCTTAGCAATTAATCTAGTCAACTTTTGGCAATTTTGACAGTGGAGATCCTACACACCTTTGAGCAAAAGCTCAGCAATTTCCCCTAATGGACACTGTCATTGCGAGTTTTTTTCCAGGTTCACCAAGGATAAAAGCCATGGATCTTTGGTCACTTGGCTGATGGATCCTGGGATGGCCACAAAACAGCAAGTATTTCTGGAGATCTCAGGGTGTTTTCCTAGCATCAGAGGTATCAAGGGTGCAAAGTGTTATGTGACCAAGTGTTCCAATGCTGCAGTACCAACGTAGGTGCTCTGTGCTTAGCCTTTGGGGAATGACATATGCCTCAGGGTGAGATTTAAAAGTCTTAAATCCTGCCTGTTGTGGATCTTAGGAGCCAGTAGGAGAGGGAGGAAATATGTCTTTTGCCAGTAAATGCTCATTTCAAAGAATTTCGTCAAAAACTGAGACAGGATTGCTTTTTTTGAGAAAGTTGGAGATCATGGCATTGTTCCCTGCTGCTCCTCTCCATCTAAGGAGGAATATAAATCCTCATCTCCAGCTTCCCAATGTTATGAACTGACTATAGTATCTCATTTGTTCACCCTCCCAGTTATTCACTCTACTCCTCCCACCCCTTTACTCCGCTGAAGCTGTCACGTCATGCAGCCAAAACACAAAATGTATGAGGCCACGGAAGAAAAGCACTTGAGTACTAAACCCTGCAGCCCCCATGCACATTTTGTGTGAGACAGTTTCCCTAAGGAAGATCTGCAACAAGGAACTGCTAATGCTTTGCACATCTCATGCACACCCACAAAACATGGGTGGCCACAGCCACGCAATGGGATCAGTTCCAAAGCCCATGATCACTAACATGAAAAATCTCCCTGATAGCGGTTGTCTTTGGACTGAATTCAAAACCCAGAAGCCAATGCTATGTCAACTCTTCTTTCTCCAGGGCTGCTGTTGCAATCTGTTCCCCTGGGATAAGATACATGGGGATCCCCCACTTTTAAGTCAAGACCAGGTTTTAGGGGATATTTTTAACACAACACAAGGTTTTGCATCATAGCTGACCGTGTAAGCGTGGGACAAGGCAGCTCAGCTCAGTCACTGTTGTGTTGCCCAACAGTCCACACTTGGTGCCACAAACTGTGACTGAAGTCTTCCCTGGGAAAAATCCAATTCCACGGAGATAAAATGCTCCTCCATTCAAGCCACCTAGGAAAAGGACAGAAAATGGGATTTAAGACAGAACGTGACTGCCAGTTGTCAACAAAGTTGTTTTGAATTCATTATTTTTGTTTTCATGCCAAAAAATTAACCTGGTCACCACAGTCACTCATACTACACATATGGAGGAACTGCAACAAGGCTTCATAACTTACCCCAGTTGCGATGCACGGCTGTCACCATCAGCTGAGAGGTGAAGGTCAGGTTGGAAGAAGCCCAGCCCCTGGGGACATCCAGGCCCAGCACACGGTACTTGCCAACAGGGAGCAGAGGAACTGAGCACTGCAAAGTAGACTGAGTGATGGTGACACCACTACAAGCAAAGTCTCCAACAAATATGTAGATGGTGTCTGTCTCAGTGACCTGTGATACCGTCACTGTTAAAAGGAGGCCAGTTGCAACAACCGAAAGAAAAGCTGGGGTAAACTCTTCACTGTAACTTATTCTTCCAAGGTAATAGGAGATTCCATCTACTTTTAGACTCAAAGTCCTAGTCCCATTACCTGGGGGCACCGTGCACTGGATAGCTACGCAGGTGACATTGAGAATGAGGCAAGGGCGATGATCAACAAGAACAGAGGTCATTCTCTTTCCTCTCAGTGCTGAGCCCACTAAAGTGAGCAGGCCCCCACCATTGGTACTGAAGTTTCGGGGGTAAAACTGGTACACCTGGGGTAAGATGGTGAGACTGCTGGACGCCTTTATGAAGCAAGCTTGCCCACTTTTCCTGTTGGATATGGAAATGTTATACTCCCCTGGGGCAATGCAGTCTGCCTGGCACTTGATGCTGGTCTCATTCCACGAAGTTACCTTGCAGACAGCCTGGTTATTCACGTGTACCATGGGACTATCACTTGACCATGCTAACCTCTGCCCTTTGATTGTCACATCCGTGACTGTCCCATTGGTCTCCCAGGCCACCAAATCTACAACAGGGGTCCACTGCTCATGAAGGTGGAGTGTACAGTCTCCAAGACAAACACTGTTGATCCCATTAACAGTTGCTGTGACATTAAGAGCCCAAGATGTTTCAGCCAACCACTGATAAAGCAAAGGATGGGCCCCTAGAAGGACAGTACAAATAATGTCATTGTTATCAGAGCTCTGGATCTCACAGGAATAATTACTCTCCAGGTTGACCTGTACCAAATTCCTCCTGGATTTTAAAGCAACACCAGATATAGTGAGTAACATCCCACCACAGATTGATCCTTGTAATGGGAATATGGAGGTTATCCGTGGAGCTACTGTAAGGGTCTGCAACCTTGCTGTTACATGAGCATATCCTAGCTCCCTCTGGATTACCTGAATGGGGAAAGTCCCAGGTTCCAGACTGTTTAGTGGAAAAGAACACTGACAAAACATTGCAGACGTGTTGCCACGTTGAAACTGAAGTTCACATTCACTGTGTCCAAGCTTAGCCACAGATTCAGTGATGTTTATCCCTTGGATGCTCAAGAGCAAGCTGCTCTCTGTGATTTCCGTCTCGACAACAGTAACCAGAGGAGTTGAAGCTCTTTGGTAACTAAAGATGATGGTTCTTTTTGCAAAGAGAGGTTGCTGAATTGATCTATTGTTGACAACTATGTTTAGTCTGACAGAGACATCTTGCGAATCTTCATTAGAGAAATTAGAAGCTGGTGGAGTCAGGCACCAAACCGCATCTTCTGCCAAGTGGGTAACTGTACAAGTTTGACTGTTCATTGAAACAGAAACCAGAGCAGGATTTTGGCTAAAGCCCACCCCAGAGATTGTGAGCAGTGTTCCACCTAGGAATAAAACAAAATAAAGGAGGAGGACATTATATGCAGGAAAGGAATTAATGACTGTCTGTGAACAACCACAAATCATGAGAAAGCTGATAAGCACAGCAGACAGTGTTAGGCAGGCTGAATGGAAGAAGAAATTATTTTTTTGGAGCAAGGCAGCTAAAAATAATAGCAGATGTGTATCAGGATAATCCTATGTGGACGAGAGGTTGAGGTACTAGGTAGCCAGGGACCATCATGGCAGTAAATGACAGCAGAAAGCCACCACAGAACTAGAGGAAGCTGCTGCAAGAGGACCCCTGAGAGTAAACAGGTTGAACTCTTCAGGGAACGGGACTGTCTGCAGATGCAGATGGGGAGATGGCAGAGATGGTTTGATCCTGCTGCATACAGGAAAGCAGAATGCGGTATGACTGCTTCCAGACAAAAAGCACAACCACAGACCTTTCCCTTCAATATTCAATTCTGGTTGGCCACTCAGGCAGAGTGCCAGATTTGCCATGCACTGATGGTTACCTGCCCTTGAGGAGTTCACTGACCAGATAAGTTGATACATTGATGAATGCTTTCAGCTTCAAGCCTTCCCCTACTTATATGATCCCAGTCTGCACCATATAAGACGGGTAGAACAGAAGGAGGGAGAGAAGAGCAATTCCCCCTCCACTGTCAAAGGCAACTCTGGCCAGGGCTTCCCATGCTTGGGCTGGAGGAAGGCAAGGCTGTCTGCTTTCCTCTGTGGTAACCTGGATGCTTTTATTCCGTGATCATCTACTTAAGACCACGGAAGACAATAGTGAATGGGTTAACAGACCCTTAGTGTGAACCAAGAGGGTCATTCATACAGAAAAACAATTCAAGAAGAGTTAGACATAAAGTGATGATCTCCAACTGGAGTTATCCATGTGTCTAGTGTTGGAAGCTGGAAGACTATTTTAGGGAATTATCATCATACACTGCACCACTCAGAATCTTCCTCATGCATCTTATTTTTCCTTCACTCTGGAAGACAGAGTTGGAGACACTCTCACCCACACAGTTGTTCTAGGAAATGGCACTAGAGTCTCCTTCTCCACACTGACAGGAGAGTAGCAGCCTTGGGAGGCTCTGCTACCACCCTAGCCACTGAGAATAGATGTTAATTATCTGGAATAAGCATGAATCCTGATGTCTGGATTTAAACATTGCAAAGCAGTAGTATCTGCAATGCCTCCCAGGGTGCTGAGAACAAGGACAGCACTGAAGAAGGAGCAGTCTGGATTTTAGGAAAAGATAATCATAAAAATGCAAACTCTCCACCCGTCTCAGCCTAATCTCATGCTTCCAAGCTCAACGTCCATCTGAAACCTCTTTCCATCTTCCTTTAGTTTTCAGTATTGGTAATCCCAGTGCCTTGCCTTGCTTCAACCTCTTTATCCATTAAGCCAACACCCTTCCTTTTCCCATGATCTGGCTGAAAAATCAGTTGTTTTGTAATGGGCTTCCATCTGAGTGAGCTCAAATCCTTAATCCAGATGGCCACACAAGGTAAGAGACAACAAAAGATTAGAGATAGGGAGAAGAAAGACTGGTATTTTTTTCAGTGGTGAGAATCTAAGTTAGCTTTAAGCCCATTGTAAAACTATAGCCAGAAAGTTAATCAGTTCTTATTTAAATTTCTATTTGCCCTTAATATTAAAAGAAAAGTGCAATAATTATTTATATTTCTTAGTATAGCCTAATCTTCAAAACGGATAAGCTTTACTCTCCAAGCTCTAGACAATTTCTCATCTTTCAAGGCTTGGGCACTTCACAAACTATTGAACTAATCATGTACCACAAAGCCCCTGAGTTTTTGTATCTTTAAATGTGTTGTGAGCCTGGGAAAGTAATCTGTGGAGGACCTGAGGTTGCATCACAAGAATTTCTCTGTCTTCTATAAAAGCATTTCTAAGGGCTCATGTAAAATTCACTGCAGGGATTCAACTCTCCCCCACCACCAGCCAAATGACAAAATAAATCAACCTCCCCAAATCTGCTTTTTAAGATTTCAAGTACAACTTTTCTTTTTAATTCACCGGTGTTTTGCTCTGAAACACACTTAAATTATTTCCAATGTTTAAAAGCTCAGAATGGGATTAATAAATATTTCACTTTTGATTAAAATTAACATTGAAAAAGGTTGATGGGGTTTTTTTGTCTTTTCAACTTAGCGAAAATGAACAACCCTTTTGGGATTGCTTGAAATTATTGTTTGCTTCAAACCACAATTGTACCCTGCTTTCCACCTAACTTTCACGTAGAAAGATTTGAAAGATGGAGGCGTAATGACTGAAAGAAACACCAGAGATGAGTCAGGTGTGGGCGTGCTTTGTTTTCCCAATGGGAACATGCGAAGATACATGAACAAACACTTGGGGAAATCAAAATCAAAGCGCAGGGAGTCCAGAGCTAGCCAACCAGATTGAGGGATGCTCACTACAAACCCACACTTCCAGACTGCTGCTGTCTGCCAGTTGATGTCTGCATAATAAAGGGTCACAGATTTAAAACACCCTCATTTAAACTGATGTGAAATGGGACGCCCTCTCTGTTCCTGCAGGAAAACTGTGCCCTTGATCCTTTTAACCTTCATAAGTGACTGCAGATGTACCGACGCTATTTACCCAGAAAGGAGCCACAACACGGCTCTATGCTGAAGATCTCTGAATGGTACTGGATTAACGGCTCAACCCTGCAAAACATAAACAACATTAAAGGAGGTTTGAGGATTTGGGGGATTTCTTTTTTTTTTTTTTCTTTCTCTCTTACTGCAGTGCTGTTCATTCTTACAAAACCTTCTAGGCTGGAAGGCCAAGGCAAAACACCCACCTGGCACATCCCCTTTGTTCAATACCATACTGAGAATACCACCCCAAACTCCACATTTTTCCGTGTGATTTGAGCTACATCTGTTATGAATACTGTCTTACCAAGTAGCAACCTGTGGGCCAAATTTGGTCCCTGAGGTGCAACTGAATTGCCCATCAAAAGAACGAGGATTTTTTACCAAACAGATCCAGCTGTAGCTATGCCCTCAGACAGGAGACGCAAGTGCATTGAAGAGACACCCCAGCTGCCTGCCCTCCTTACATCCTCCCACCAGACAGCAGAGGTAACTGCAGCAACAGGAAATGCAGATATAGCCTTCTGACACCCACTCAAATAAGGGTATAGCTCTGCTTCTGTCCCACCTTTTCCTCATCATCACCCTCCTTTCAAAAACACCTACATCCCTAAAAAGACAGGCTAGAGAAACAGACCCTTCCAAGCCTGCAATCCAGCCCACCAGAGATCAGAGTTGTCTCCTGGGATAGCCCATCTCCCTCCACTCTCTGTCCCTGGAGACAAAGTGATGGTGCTGCCAACAGACTTCAGTAACAGCTGAGATAGATCCCTGTGTGTCATCCTAAAAAAACCACAGGCTTTCTCCTTCTGAAGTTCATAAATGCAGCAAGCGGCTCAGGGTGGTTAGTGAGTAGCAACAGCTTCTCTCTAATATCATTGTTTCAGGATCATTCTTAACAGCTGCCGTGGATGAGAGCTGCGTCATTAAGGAGCAAAACTGTGTTGCTTGTGAATGCATTGTTGTATCCCACTTTCAGGTCAGTTTTCCACTACATTTTAATTAATTTTATACTACATTTATCTAGGCATGAACTTGAAGTGTCACCTTAAAAGATGGAAATAGTATCATTTAAAAATTCTCCAAACAAAGCGTTTTTTAATATTTTTAAAACTAGCTTTTGTTTTTTCTCATGAAAAGTGTTTCATTTCTTCTGTTGTTTTCCTACAGCAGGATTTATCTGCATTTGACCTGAATCTGTGAATACCTTTGATTGCCTGAATATGCATTTTTCATCAAATCAGCTGTTTTTTCTAAAATGTTTCTCTCCTGCCTCCTACTGATCCAAGGGGAGTTAATTGACTAGCATTAGCAGTTTGCTGACTTGGGATCCACAGATCAATAAATGCCTTGATAATTATTCATAATTTTATTCCACGCTGCAGATTTCACCGTCAGGTACAGAATTTGTGAAAACTCTTACCTCTCTTCTCAGATTGTCCTGGTTTGGGTTAGAATAGAACAATTCTGTTGTATGATTTTTTGTTTTTCAGCTAGGTCTCTCTGAAGTTAGCAGCAAATTTTTGCAGAGAGTCTGCTTCTAGCAGTGATAACGCCCCATGTTTATAGTTAGTACCAAGGAATGGTATGCAAACCAAGGTCACTACTAGATTTTGTGTACCACATGGGGAGTGCAGAAAAGTAAAGGCTGCACCTTCAGGGAGGAGCAAACAGGACAGGTGACCCTAAATTAGCCAAGGGGNCCCTAAAATATCACACAGGATGGAGAATTACATTTATATCTTAAGAAAAGTATACGCATTCACACACCTGTTTGAAGCGACAGCAATGCCATTGATGATGACAGAAATATGGTACCATCCTGCAGCCAAGGCTGGAAGTGTCACGTTAACACTACGATCTGTCTGTGACTGCATCTGTGCCCATGAGCCCCCAATTTGGACCTTGATATCTGACCCTCGGTAGCTGGCAAACTGGGATATTCCAATCTGAAGCTCCTCACCCCCTGAAGAGAGAAGAATGGATGAAACTATTTCATTGTTGCTGACAAGTTATTTTAGCACAGGTAGCCATTGCCCAAGGAAAACCATGGAGCCCCATCATGCCAGAACAGGTCCAGTCATTTTCATTAGCCTGAAACAAAAGCTAGAAGACCACAGTAGTTCTGTATCCCATTCATCCCTTGGTGTCCCTGATAAGGTCGCCAGCCCCCAAGGTGGTCTTGAGAAGCTAGGTGGACTTGACTATCACCATCTATGACTACTCTCAGGCTGCTGGTACACACTCAGGATAGGATCCATTTCCCCTTACCATACATGTCTATCCTATATATATCTGTAGCTGATAATAGCCAAATCCAATCTTTCTAAGCTCACAGACTGGAGCTGAGTAGTTCTGGGATTTTTCCTAAATCCCTAATTATGATCCAGACAGCACTATGGAGCCATCTAACTTTCACAGGAGCCTCCCACAGCTAAATGAGCTGCCTGAAGTCAGATGCCCATGCATGCTCCAAAACACTTGTCTTCAGGAAACAATGTCTCTGTCTTCCATTTAAGCTCTGTTGTGAGCCAAATTACACTCAGATGATAGAGGAAACTTTCCTTTATTTGTGCACACAGCAGTAATAGAAAAGGACAAGGAAAGTGGAGAAGGGAATTTTATAACCTAAATTCCTCTTGAAATAGCTTGAAAAATTAGAGTGATAAGCATCAGTTCACGTAACGGCATTTTCACTCAGCTATATCTGAAGTCAATGAAGAGAAACAGACTTTATGATATGATTCATCTTATTCTAAAGAAGACATTCAAAAGAGCTGTGGTGAATCCCACCACAGAACCGTCTATTGCTCTTCACTGACTAGGCAAGACATCTAAACAACAAGCACAGAGATGCGTTTAGGAGGTGAATCTCATCCTCCTGTTTCCCCTGAAGGGTGTGAGTTCAATTGCACAGAAAGAGGAATGAGCAGGACAAGAAGGTGTCTTCAAGTCCAACTCCCTGTTATCATAGGCCACTATGCTACATAAATCCCTTTCCTTAATTAATCAAGCAAAAAGTGTTAGCATTTATTTATCACCCTCCTGAACTGGTCAGTCTGAAACACTTGTCTACCCACAGAGTTTCTCCAAAAGAGCTGGTGAAGATCAGCTGCGCCAGAACAGCTTCATTTTTACCCATTCCTCTTCTTCACGAGCGTGCAGCACTTATCCCAGCCACACAGGGAGGTAGCCAGGAACCAATCATCTACTTTATTCTCTCACCTTGTGTTAATCAAAATTAACTTCTATAGGTTGGTACATTCTTATGAGAAATTCAGATCTGAGTAGCAAGTTTACCTCCCAAACAGAAGCCAGAGCCATTTGGCTTTAGCATCACCTACGGCAGACAGTCATCATTACCATTTAGCTCTGCAGCCTCAGCTTTGGAGAAGTCTCTGGCTTCCATGAAGCAGGACAGTCTACACAAAGCTTTCCTCATCTACCAGCTCCTCTAAGCAGGTCCTGAAACCAGTACTTTTCAATTCTGTGAGCACAAAGAGTCAAATAAAGTTTGAAAGCCTGCAAAGTTGAATATATTAATAACGTGAACTCTTTGGGCTCTTGGTCAATTGTCGGCTTAATCCTAGATGCCTGGAAGGCATCAGTGTAATTTATTTATTCTTTTTATTATATAGGAGGAAAATTATATTAAAAGATGAAGCCGTGGAGGTTCTGAATAGGAGATTGAACTCGGCCACACCACCGCTCATGAGACGCTATAACATTAAGGAATTCCTTGTACCTGGGCTGCCCACGGCTACAAAAATCTCCCCTTGGTGCTATGGTATCTGAATAATATTCAGATGATAAAGGACATTTTCTCTTATTTATGCATTCTGGAGTAATAGAAAATGACAAGGGCATTTGGGGAAAGGAATAGAGATGCTGGGCGTGCAGCAAGAAGTGCATTTCGTCACTGGCAGCCACCTAACTCCTTGAATCCCACCAAGTCCAGCCAAACTGCTGTGTTGGGGGGAGCTTTATTAAGATTTGCAATGGAGCAGTTTCAAAAAGAGAGAAATAATAATTAGATGATTGCCTTCTTGGAGTAATGGGAGTGGGATGGGTAGGAAAGCAGGGATATTTGTCTTCCTTCTGTATTCCTTCTTCTCTCTCACATACTAGGAATCTACTCACTATTAATGCCTTGTATTCCCAACACCCAGCCAAAACCTCATTTAAAAAAAAGAAAAGGAAATAAAAAGAAATTTTAAAAGCAATTAAAAAAAAAGACACAAATAGAAACTTTCAAAAGACAGGAATACTAAACACTCCATGTGATCTACTTGGGATTTTACCCCCGCAACAGTCCACAAAGTCTCGTATTCTAAAGTAACAGACCACAACATCAAAGTAGATGAAACAGTTTGGTTTGGAAACAGGAACTAGGA
The DNA here is from genome assembly GCA_013389965.1 of Todus mexicanus. Classification (NCBI taxonomy): domain Eukaryota; kingdom Metazoa; phylum Chordata; class Aves; order Coraciiformes; family Todidae; genus Todus; species Todus mexicanus. The sequence continues at coordinate 14,583 of WEIS01064892.1, forward strand.
AGACAAGAGCTGCCTCTCTTCAGCTTTCAGCGACTCAAAGTGGACATGAAGCACTTTGTGATCAACCCTTTGGAATCTTGGAGAAGGACACTCTCTAGAGCTGACTTCTCTTTTCATAGCTGAACCTGATACCAAGTATGAGTGGATGGGATAATTTCAGAATAGAGATAGAGAGAGGTGACATAAAAGGAGCAATACCACCACAACTGACATCCTGTGGACATCATCCATACTGGCCTAGGGCAAGCAACAGATTATCTCATGTATGTTAGAGTAAAAACAACATAAAACAACCAGGACTGTGCAGGACTAGTAGGAAGCACAAGTTAAAAGAAAACCATGTTGGATTACCAAACTCTATAAACCTAAATTCTCTCTGCCCTGCCACAATCAGCAATGACAACACTGCTACAGACAACACTCAAGGCAAATCTGCAGCCTTTTCACCTGCTATGCCACTTCTGTTTCTGCTCAGTGATACAACAGCAGGGTTTAATGAAGGATCATAATTGAACAGGTTCTTTACTGTTGTTGACACATTCCCAGAAATTAGTGTCACATGGACAGCAGCGTCTTCTGTCCCCTAGAAACAGAAATGAAGACAATTTCAGGGATAGGAATCCACCAATAAAATAAGTTATTCCTTATATTCCTGCTTAGAAACCTTAAAACGATTCTAGACTATGGCAGATTTTCATTTACTATATCCAGATTAATACATTAACCAGTGGTAAGTCATAGGAATACACAGTTATCCCTATGTTTAAACTATTGATATCATCCTGGGTATAATTTTGCCATGTAGCAAAAAGCTCTGCTGATAATAGTCGCGAGGCATGTTTTTGCACAACACAGATAACATCCAAAGGAGATCTGGATGTAAAATAGAAGATTTGATGCTGAAGATGATTCGAAAACATGAGCAAAAGCAATTGTCCTAGGCATGTTTAGTCAGAAAATCCTAGAACCTTCCTGTTTGAGACATCTTCAAGATCATCAAGTTCAACCATTAACTCATCACAACCAGGTCACTACTAAAGCATGTCTCTCAGCTCCACATCTA
>WEIS01064893.1:0-12398 GCA_013389965.1 Todus mexicanus
TTGATATCTGAGAAACTTGGGAGCGTAAAAATAAAAGAAAGATAGAAATAAAAAGCTAGTTCTCAAGCTTCTACAAGGGAAGGGGTCGGTAACAGGAGGGGAAAAGCATAGCCATAGGACTGTTTGAGGTCACCCTGCCATGTTTATCTGATTTTTTTCTACTCCCGGGACTTTCAAAAAATGTAGAAAATAATTGAAAAAGGTAGATTTTTTGGTGGCCTCCTGCTCAAAATGGAAATCTTTCTTCAAAGGCTAAGCACCTTCTTCTACCTCTTCAGCTGGGAAAAATCACAGAAAGGTCTAGAAAAGTTTTCCACTTTTCTAACATTAGGTATTTCATGGAAGTTTGTCCATGTGAATGATAACAAAGGGAAAATTGAGGGTAGGAGAACTGAAATATACTTAGGCCAAGGGCTGAATACAGAGAGAGCCAAAGTGAATTCGAAGAACTAACACTTGATTTGAATTCTGTGGACAGAGGGATAGTGAGTTAAGATAGTTGTGTTAAGATAAGAGGGATGAAGCCCCTTAGCAAATAATGTCGTCTTACTGCAGTTTTCTGGACACTTCATAATCTAGCTTGTGTGGCTTTAGGAGGTCATTAAAATGAGAATTACAGTAGCTGATACAGGGAATAATTATGACTTGGTTAAGAATGATCGTTACAGGGATGGATCCTGGTAAAATTTCAGAGAAAGCAGTTGAAATTCAGATAAGGAAAAAAACCATATTTGCCAAAGTTAATCACAGTTTTGTAATTTTGGAATTGAAGTTCAGACTTGAGATACAGGTAGCAGAATTGGTATCACAGTGTTGGAGCCTTTTACTGTCAAAATAATTTCATTCAGAAAAATACAGTACACAGAGAATATGAAAGTCCTAGCAGAAAATGACAGTATTGTGATATCAGAGAGTTACATCTCTAAGAGAATGTTCAGAGAGGGATCTGCAGATGTTCATGAGTATTCATAATAAATTAGTTTCTTGAGCATGTAGTGAGCACATTTCTTTCTCAGTTTCACTCATACCTCCCTATTTATTTCTAGTAAAGACTTTACATCTCCTCCCTGGCTTTTCCTTGAGGGACTGTGCAAGGTGCTGCTTTACTTTATCTTTCTCCTGGGTGATTCATAGGTAGTGTCAGCCCTGCTGATCTTCTGCACACAGAAGAAAATTTTATATTAACCTTTAATCATCTGGTTTTCATCTTACAATGCTTAACTCACAGAAGCAAAGCTCCTGAAACACATGCCAACTAGTCAAAAAATATGATTTATAGTTGCACTTTGTCTACAGAGAAACATTTGTATAAGCATAAAATGCAGATGTGTATAGTTTATAGACACCAACGGCAAATGCCTCTAAGAGTAAGGTAGGCAAATAGGACACAACGACTTTTTCATTATTGTCACCTTCCTTTGTATAACTTAGACATTAATGCAAAATCTAATAAAATGTAGTGGCAGCTTTGCAGTACATTCATCATTTTAAAAGCTTTAAAAATTAAAGAAAATATTCTTTCTGAAATAGTAACTTTTCTCCTAAAACTATTTACTTCTTGATTCCCAAGTATTTTTACCCCAGCCAGAACGAGGCTTCTATTGTTTTTCTTATTTTCATTTTACAATAAGTTCATGTTTTTCGGGTAATATGCCTTACAGGTGTATTTATGTACTTAAAATTTTATTTTTCAATTAAAAAGTAGTGATGGAGAATTTCCAGTTGTTCTTATCACTTCTAGATTGCCCACTTATGTGAAGGGCAAAAGATTTTTGAAGCTGTACTTTCTATCCAAGTCTTGCCCACACTGTCTTATTTTTCAGCTTAAATAAACTGGAGCCATCAAAAGGCTTCATGTTACTCTTCTTCCTGTTTCATTCTGTGCCAGTCATGTCACTTCATGATATGAAGCTCTTCTATCCTTCAACAACTCCCTCCAATATTTTTGTAGTATTTTCTCACTGTAGCAGCTCCCAGTTTTTGAAATCTGTTCATATGATTTAGTAATCCTAAAGACTTGATTCTCCTTTGGTGCTCATGTTTATCACATCCAAGCCCCATTTTCAACTCTTTTGACATTATTGCCACCAGACCACATGGGAGAACGCTAAATATGCTTCATAAATTCCTATACTTAAGCATCAAAGAACCTATACTAGGCATAGTGGCTTTGCAAGCCATATTACATCTTTTGTAGATTGATACACATCTGCAGGGGGCAAGGTCTTTCTCATATTTCTTTAAAATTGCAGCTTAAAACTTAAAAAAGATGAATTAACATTTTAATACAAACACAAGAACATTGTTTACTTGTGAAAATATACTGAAGTCATCCAGAACAGCATATTCCAAACAGAAGTATACCACATAAAACACGCCCCGCTCTGTGGCTACAACTTTTTCTGTTTCTTGTATACAGATGTTAGTGAGGACAGTATGGGGAACATCTCATGTTGCACTCTGATGACTACCAAGAAATACTACTGACAACCTCTGCTCTCTGTCTCTCCACCTCTGCATTCAGCTCAGCCCTCTGCGCCACTGCGGGGAGTTTACAGTATAAGTTACAGCTACACTGTAGGGGTGCTTGGAGAATCTGCATAGACTTTGGGCTCTTTGCAGAAAAAGGATGTATTTATGCACACAAGCCCTGGCTCTTGGTGACTTTAGTGGGAGCTGCAGGGCTGTATGAATCTGGAAGGTGGTGTCCTTATACATAGAAATCTAAGCATCAGAATGCCTAGATTTTCTACCCCACAGAGGAATTCAGAAACCCTGTGTGGCACTTCAGGCTTCCTCCACTGCACATACACAGCACTAGGCCAGGGTGCAGGACGCTTATGAGTAGCACTGTGGTTTCCCCACCCTGTGGCACCCAAAGCAAGGAACAACTTAAAGTTAACATGTTAACCTTCACATGCACAGCCTCATAAAAAGTGGGGATTTGAAAGGGAAAAGACAAACTCAGATCCTCCACAGTCTAGTTAAGTAATCTAATTGCTAAGTTACTATTCAAAGGGATTCATAGAAACCAAACTCAAAACCTGGTGATATTGTTCTTTATAGGCAGACAATTCATAGAAGATTCTTGAGACTGCTCCAAGAAGACAAGTTTGAGCATCTCTAAGGACCTAGACAAAGGAAAGACACATCTCTGGACCCTGATCAGGCTTAGACGTCAATTGGAACTTGGGTGTCCAACTCTGTCATTCCTCATGGTAGACCTTTCAGGTGTTTATACAGTTATAGGACATAAAGTTTCTTATAGATTAGGTGCCACCTGGATTAAGTTGAAACTGCACAAGGACTTTTTCTTTCCATCTCTTTGATCAATTTTCTTCCAAGTTCTATTTTCTTCCACTAGATCTGTCTGCTTTAGATTTGTTCACTGAATTAAGAAGGACTGGGCTATGTCCAGTTGCAGAAACAATGAATTCTTACAGTGTTCATCTGCTGTGTCATTTTTCCACTGGATAGTAGAACGGTTTCGTGTATTTGTGCCTTTTTTATGTGCAGTTTTGCTGCTTTTTTTTTTTTTTTAATAGAGAGAAACTGCATTGTTAATTGAGAGAGATGTTCATCAACAAGAGTTGGTCATTGCAAAACTTGCACTTTGACATGAACCAGAGAAGGAAAAAGAGAGAAGAAGAGGATGTCATAAAGGGTATCATTAAAGAATTTGGTGGGGTTTGTTGTGGGTTTTTTTCGGTGGGAACATGAGGCGGTGAAAAGTAAGCTGCGGAAACCTGTGTTGTTCATTAAAAGAGCACAACATTGTTCAGGAATGACTCTGCTCCTTCCCATTAAAGACAGTATTGACATCTGATCTGCTCTGGGTAAAAATGGCTGATGAAAAAAGGGATTTCAGTGAATAGATTTCCATTTAAACCTAGTGACAGCAAGACAATGAGGAGATGTAAGCAGCTTCCTTAGACCTAATTCAGTAAAGGTTTAAGGAAACAGAAAGGCCCTCGGAAGGCTGATACAGTCCAGTGGCAGGGCACAGTGGGCTTCTAGTGCTTCTGCAGAAGATCTGTTATTATCTAAAAATAGCAAACACTTGTTAAAATTGTAGCTATTTCTTCTCAGCTTCAGACTGGTGCTATTTATTAGTTTAGATTCCAAAAGGCCAAGGCAATCCCTTTGCAATTAGAAGAAAAATATGCTTTTGATTCCCAGGAAAGTTTCCCTTCCAGCTCCTGGTTTCCCGCTCAGGCTCTTTGTGAGTCAAGTGACGAAAGTGGCTTTTGTGAAGAACCACTACACATGCAACCCAGACCTCTTCGGACAAGGTGCCACCATTCACGTCGCTTGCTTGTTGACAAACACTTTGGTTGTGTTGCTAGGGCAATGGCCTTGGAGCAGAGAGCACATCCCCATTAATACCCCCCTCAACACAAGGGCAACGGGACCAGTGGGCAGCAGGACCAGACAGTTCCAGTCATTCCTGGCAGTCGACCATCATTGCACAGGACTGACTGGTAGCCACTTTCCAGCTGGCCTGCCAGCTTAGAAGGCTTATTTAATTGCCTCTTTTTGAGGAACATATCAAAGGCCATTTGCTTCTTCTATGCAACACATTCAATCACTCAAAGTATTTCTAGGCAGTGCAAACTGCAGCAGCAGCGTGAGAGATCACGGATGTACGGGGGGCAGGAGCAAGAGGCAAATGTTTGCTGGGGCTCCCTTGGTCTCGCTGGTGGCTTTCCGCACAGTGCACCTCTCCATAAAACCCCTGGCACTTGGGCAGCCACACGTGTTTGTGGTGAGGGTGCAGGAGCTGCCGTGGGAACAGGAGCTGGAGCTCACATTGATGCCTGAAAAAAATACACGTGGACGTTTTCCTTTCTCCTCTTCTTTCTTTTTTTTTTTCACACAAAAGTTTTTTGTTGTTTTTTTTTTAAAAAAACAGGACATACCTGGCTATCTTCCATTTGTTTTATTTTCATTTCTCTTTGCTGGAGGTGGGGAGCGCATCGGAGGACGGGGGTTGCCACAAAACATGAGTTTCTCATCTCGCCTGCATGTGCGGATTCAGTTTCCTGTCCTTGATCCCAGATTATTTTCTCCCGTCAGGAGACAGCTGGTTTGGCAGAGCCAAGCATGGGGTGGCTCTGCAGGCAGCGACGGGAGCGCGGGGTGCAGGCAGGGGGAGTAGAGCAGGGCTGCCATGGCCGGGTGGCCTGGGCTGCACTGGAGGCTGCCTGCGGGTGACCGGCGGCAGCGAGAGGTCCTGTGAAAGCTGGCGAGGCAGCCTCCCCTGGCCGCCTTCCAACCGGGCTGTTCGCAGGCCTGTTCTCAGCCTCGCCTCTTCCACAGGCCCGGACTGGGAACAGAAAATGAATCGCTTTTTTATCAGCTTCACAGAGGTCCTTTGACAGGCAAGTGTGCGCCTGCCACTGCCGTTTGATCCCCCCTGCCAGGCTGACCCTGATGCCGCTGTCCCTGCCCTGGCCCTGTGGCAGGTGACATTCCCGTGGCCCACAAGTGTCCCAAGGGGGTCCAAGCTCCAGCATGGGGCATGGCTGGGTCCCAGCACCTCCATGGGGATCTGAGCTCAGGGCCAAGCCTGCATCCCGCAAACACAGTGGCTGTGGCTGCCAGCAACTTCCCGGAGCAGGAGGTGGCCACTTGTGGGGTGTTCACAGCGTGTTCCCCTGGCACAGCTGCCCTGAGAGTGGCCTTTGGAGAGAGCTTGCCCCTCCAGAAGACACAGTAGCTAATCCCCCCAGGCTGTCCTGGCTGCTTGCCCCCCATTTTGGACTCCCCAGAGCAGATGTCCATGGGGCGGGCATCCCCTGTTCCGGCACTGTGGCATAGGCGAGACCTCACAGCAGTGGTGCGAAGAGGCTGTTTGACATCGTGTGGTGTCTGGGTTTTGTGGCTGGGCTTCAGAGACCTTATATCTTGGTATTTGTGTATCTCAGGAAAGAAGCAGCAATTGACTCAGGGAAAACAAATAAGGACTTTTAAAGACATGTTTATTTATGGACAGGCTTTCATGCATGCATCTTACAGCATTCCACATAAAATATAATTAAAACAAGCATCACACTGAATATGATTCAGAAAATAAAAATGTCTTTAAATACAGTTTAACTGCCAGCAGCTCAACATACTTCATTCCTCTGGGGACAGAGTAACGGAGACATGAAATTATGTGACTACAGAAGCCACAAGACGTGGGTATTTTTAGGGGAAGTACAACTGAGGGAAGTAACTGACCTGTGACAAGGGTTTAATATGAGAAACACTCCTGAAGCCGCCTGTCTCCTAAAGGCACCCAGGCAGCCTCAGATGGCTGTCAGGACTTTTGAGAGGAGAATGGAGAAGGGGGTCAAGACTCATCAGCTCTGCTCCTGCTGCTGATACTGGGCAGCCTGTGGAGGCATGTCATCACCCAAAGAGAGCTTCAAACACTTCTACTGGCAGGGCTAGTTAACACGAGTAAACCAGTGAGACATCCTGAATGCCTGCCGTGATTTTGTACCTTTTCTGCCCTTTTATTTCTCCATTCCTGTTTGGGTCTGCAGCCAGGAAGGCACATAAAGCTGGCCCCGGGGGCACCCTGCAATGTCATGCAACCAGAGAGGTAGGAGGTGCTTCCTGCTGCTCTACACCACATTGTTACAGTGCCTGCTACCAAACCAGGACAGTAAAAGTTTGGTTAGAGCCTTGAAAATCCTGAGGTGCTTTTCTGCTTTTGTCACTGAGTTTGCCACCAGCACTAGAATGAGCCAGCACTATTGAACACACCTGGAGCCTGAAATAACCTCAATCTGTAGTATTGTTTCCTTTTTTTTTCTTTTTTTCTTTTTTTTTTTTTTTTCCCCTTCCTCCTCCTCCTCGTTTTTGCCAAGTCAGAAGAGCACTTTTGGGAAGCTAAATACCAGTCTGGTATCATGCCATAGAGCTGGGAGGGAGAGTATGGACTCACCTGATGTTTTTTACCTATAGACATTTTACCACTTTACAAAAAACTTTTGCCAGCGTTCTTTCCATCAGACATACCAGGACAATGGTGTTTCTCACGGGATTTCAAAGGAAGCTTTATTTTAAATACCTTGGGAAAATAAGTCAGTCTAATACTATCTGTGATTTTCCCACATTCTTCACAGCAACATTCTTCCTTGTTAGTTTCATATTTTCTTTTTATTATCTGAATTTTTTCAAGGGGAAGATCCTCAAATTAATTTTCACAGAATTGTTGTCCTAAACCTGAAGCAAAGATATGCAAATATTGTGAGGCACTAAGGAATCAGTTTTGTTTATAAACAAGTGAATTAATACCGTAGATTTATTTTTCTTCTTCTTCTTTATTCCAAGTCAGCTCAAAATATGCAGCACAATAGGTACCTGACTCTGTTTTGTAATTTCCTCATTTTGTTTGCAAAGAAAATGCAGTTAATCTGTAGCTCCTGTTGCCATTAAAGACAACACCAGAACCACAAAAGAACACGAATGAAGTCAAAATGAATTTTGTTCAACTGTACAATCTATAGGGTAAATGTTACCCTTAAGAAAATCCAGTTGTAGATTACAGATTTGTTAAATCAAAGCCCTGAAGTGATAGATTTATAAGCATCCTTGCAAATTCTTGAACATCAAACTTCCTTATTTATTGTCAGAAATGTCAGATACTTCAGCTGCATAATTGTAATTATGCTGCTGTATCCTACATCTTTCCTAAAATGAAAATTGCATATAGAAGAGTGTTCTGTGTTCTTACTATTTCACTTTAAATTTGTTTTTCAAGAAGTTGGATTCAAGTCTTAGTTGCTTTATTTTTATGCTGTATTTAAACTGGTTTCTGAAGTTGCATATATGGTGAATGGGTCTTCTCGCTCTTTGGATGTCCTTTCTGCCTTGGACAAGTAAATGATACAGACATTAGAAAATGAAGCTCACCCAAAGATGTATACTAGTGTGTTATACAAATGAAAGTGCTTTAGATGCATGAGATTTATCTCAAGTTTCATCTTCTCATTGCACCCTGAGAGAACAGGTAACAGGTAAGCCTTGGAGCAGGGTTTTCCCTGCTGAACTGATCGGAACCTTGCCACCAGTTTTACAAGGGGCATGTCTGAACCAGCTCACAGTCTAGCTCTGCCACCTATTCCAGATTGTACCCAATCCAGTGGGTTTCCTCATGAGGATAGATAGGGACTAAGTCAATGCTTTTGCCCTAGGCAATGCATCTACCAAACTCAGCTTCCGCTAATACAGGCAAACCTACAATGCTCGCGAAAAACAGACTGTGTGTGGTCCCATGCTTATCTACTCAAATATAGTGGTAGTCAAAGCACTACGACAATGCCCAGGTGTCATCTGCTTAATGTGCATGAATGGGTTCAGAGGGGGAATGGAATCAAATAGTGCAGTAGAGCTGGGAAGGTAAAAGGTGGTATGATGATGCAGAAATGTATCCAGATTGTGCAGACAGCAGACGTTCCCTTTCAGGTTGCTACATTTGAGAAGCTTCCCAGATATTTTTACCTTTTTTCTCCACTTGTCCAGAAGTTTGGTGGTCTAAACAGAGAAGACAAAAGGACAAAATGGCATTTGCAAACAAAAAAATTACATCTAACACCCTTTATACCCTTTGCAGATAAGACTTTGTCACCTTGGATACCTAACACTCTGCCACATAATAAGATGAACTTGATCTCCAAAACAGATCTTTGAGACCAATATTAAGCCCACAGGTGCAAAATCTCAAACTGCTGTGTAAATGGCTTCTGACATCATCAAGCTGCTCATTTTCAGGGACCTAAATACAGATTTGTGAAAATGATGCCTTGTATCTCAAGGCTAAAAAATGTGGGTTTTGTTCCTTTACTGGTCACCAAATATTTCAGCTCTGTCCAAAGGCACGGTTGTGTTTTCCCATGCACCGGGAGGAAACAGAGCATCTCATTGCCCTACAGCTGTGACTCCCCCCACACAGTGAATAGGTGATGACAGATGGGACATTGGTTTTGGAATTCACATGATTTCTGAAATCCCTTGTGCTTGCTGGTGGGCATGGCAGTCTTTATTCTCCTAATTGTACACTTGGATTTTCCCTCTGCTGGTTTGCCTTAGAACAGATAAAGACAATTACTATGTGTATATGTATACAGTACTATTATTTTTAAAAAACAAACAAACACAAAAACAACCCTCAGATATTTCCTGCTCTTTTTCCACTCCTGCCTCCCACTATAGCCCAGACCACCCTGGGGAAACACTACTCATGCTGCGGGTGTGCATTGTGTGGGTACTGGCAAGTGCTCAGGGTTACACTAGGAGGGAGGCAGCGTCTGAGTCAGAAGCGCTGTGGTAGCGCTGGGCTGGGGGCAGTCAGTACAGAAACAGGGGAGAGACAGTTCTTCTGCTTCTGGCTGCTAATGAGCTTTCTGGTGGCAGCGCTGTTCTCATCAGGGCTATTTGTTTTTACAGGCTGCCCTTTGTTGACTTTAGGCTTGTTTTCCTTGCCACGCAATACAAATATTCTCAGGCGTTAAGCTTTTCTTGCCCCTACTGCCTTCTTTTCATCTGGGACCATGTAGGAGCTAAATTCAAACTTGATTGATAGCGTTTAATCCAGAGAGGGTCAGGGTACTATTTTCCTGTTAAAAGTTGTCTGTTTTGCTTCTTCTGTTTACAGTCATGTCTTGAAAGTACTGTAGTTGGTTTGCTTCCCAAAGAGATCTCTTCTTTCCTTTCTGCTGTGGGATAGTTGCTCTTAATATGTGAAGCCTCATGCCACTTTTTTTGCTCCTAGATGGAAAAGAACAGCTATGGGCCTTTAAGCCAGATGAAGCCATGACTTACATACTGCCTCCACTATAATAGATAGCAGGCTTCAAACTCCGCCATTGTAAACCACTGAACATGGAAGTACAAAAGCAGTCCTGGTTGTATTTTCCCTTTCTTGACAGTCTTTGAGCAACATCTTCCTTGAGCAACCACATGTTCAGCATAACCATATGAGTTCTTTTTTACAGCTCTGAAGACAGCAATCTTACTGTCTGTCTCAGTTCTGGATGTAAGTAAAAATGTTCTCTCTACCAGATGTCTGAGCAATCTTATGCACATTATTTGCACATACTTTGAGCATGACAGCTCTTGCTGATGTCAACTAACTGTACGCACAGGCTTTTACTGACTTTATCTATTTACTTTATACCATCATTGCCTCTGTGGCAAAATTCTGACCTTCTTAGCAAGATGGAGATTTTTAGGGCTGGGGAAAGAAAGGCAGGACATCTTGACTTAAGGTTTTACACCTTTTAACTTTTTTTCTGGAGAGTATATGCTCTTTATTGAGGAGTTACAGTCTTCTGTTTTCAAAAAGTAATTTCTCTAGCAGTGATGAAATACACACACACACAAAAGTGAACAAAAGAAAAACACATGAACTACTATGTGAAGCTGAAATTCTTTTTAATGGTTTAGAAAGCCCTTTTCATTTTTTGCCTGTAAAATCATATCGTATTCTCCATGATGTATCTGCAGTGTTACTTAAAGCACAATGACAGTCATCTGCCTACACATGTGTATGAGGTTAACTGATCACTGTTTTTCCATGATATAGTCCATCAAGGTTAGAAATCAGATTTTATGAGTTGTTGACAAGTCTGTCCTAAAAAATACATGTCCTGACTCAGACACTGCTCTCAAGTAGATGATGCTTTCTGTTCAGACAGCCCATGAAAAAATTGTCTTCAATACACAATACTGGATGAAATAACATTTGTCAATTGAAAATGGAAAATCTGGAATCAGAAAATTACTATCCTGAGAAACAGAAAAACAATGCAACACTCCCACTCCCCACACCCCCTTCCCATCCCAAGCACCTCCAAAAACCTAGCAAGAAAACATGAAGAATGTAGATTAAAAGAATTGTGGGCTAGTACTTGTCTAAGATCCTGTGACCCTGTGAACTGCTTGAAAATGGAGGAAGGACCAACTCATTTGTCAGGAAAGAATCAAAAGAAAAAAGATGAGCAGCTCTCTGCATCGTATATACAAGGCGAGAACCTAGTTTAGATGTATAAAAATTAGAATCATAGAAACATAGAATTGTCAGGGTTGGAAGTGACCTCAAAGAGCATCTAGTTCCAACCCCTCTGGCATGGGCAGGGACACCTCACAGTAGGTCATGTTGCTCAGAGTCCCATTCAACCTGGCCTTAAAGACTTCCAGGGATGGGGCTTCTACCACCTCCCTGGCCAACCTGTTCCAGTGTCTCACCACCCTCATGCTGAAGAGTGAAAACCCAATCTGAATCTACCCATTTCTAGTTTTCTTCCATTCCCCCTAGTCCTACCACTACTCAACATCCTAAAAAGTCCCACACCAGCTTTCTTGTAGGCCCCCTTAAGATACTGGAAGGCCACAATAAGGTCTCCTTGGAGCCTTCTCTTCTTGGGTACTGCTTTTCATCTCACTTTATCAACATGGTATTCAGGAGTGGCCATAGGAACGTCTGTACTAGTTCAGAGTAAATGTCCCTCTTACCTGGTCTTTCTTCTCCAATAGAGTCCATAAATGGATGAGTAAGGTTAAACAAGGATAGGACAAGAATGTATGATTCTTCCCTCTAAGTGCTCTACCATGTCCAACTTTTTGGGGGTGAGGAGAATTTTAGGGCTTGTCTGTTTAGTAACCTCCAACAGATCCTTCTTCCAACTACTTGTCCAGTCTGTTTTTGAGCCAATGTGAACTCTTTCCTTTGAGAACAGCTGTAGGTCTATGTTGCATGAAGAACCGCTTTAGTTAGCTCTAAATTTGGCTCTTGTTGCCTTTGTGTGATCGTTCCTAGCTCATATATTGGAATAGAGGAAAAAATTAATTCCTAAGCATATTCTTCAGGCCACTCACAATTTTGTAGGTGTCTATCAAATTGCACTCATATTGTCTGTTTTCCAGCCTGAAGACTGCTACTACTACATAGCTTTTCCTCATGCAGAAGATATATCTTGCCTTTCTCATCTTTATTGCTCTTTTCCAATTTTCACGTACCCTTCTCCAAAGAAGGGAATCAGCATATTATGCGCTGATATGGCATTTAACTTCCCTGAGTGATCATCACTAAGCCTTCTGGACTCTCCAGAGGGTATTTTGCTCCTTCCCAATTTGCTAGAAGAATTTAGTCCTGGTTTTGATTCCTTCAGCACTTGCTTTTTGCTCTCTTTGTGTTTACTTATGTTTTTATATTCAATATGCTAGAATGCGTATTATTTTACATGTTATTTGCCTGGATACAACTTCATCTTTTTGAGGAGTATCTTGTGTCTAATAAAGTGCCCTCTTTTGCCATTTAATCACATCAACTTCCCTTTAACTTTTTTCAAGGATTATCTAATAGATGATAAGCGAGGAAACAACAGCAAGATCTCAGCACTGAG
>WEIS01064894.1:905-12442 GCA_013389965.1 Todus mexicanus
TCGGTACCTGCCCGGGCGGCGAGGGCAGGCGCGGCTCGGCAGCGCTGCTGCCTTGGCTGACCCGCAGCGCCCTGGCGCTGCCATTCCCGAGGCGTTCCTGTCTTGCTGCAGCCCCAAAGCCGCAGCCTGTCCTGCTGCCAGAGCGTACGGCGGCACACGGATATATTTTGCTGAAAGTGGGATTATATATAATTAAAATAAGCGCAAGAGTTGGCCGTGGGCCCCTTAACGTTGCCTCGGTTTTTTTTCCAGTTCACCGAAAACGTCACTGCGTGGTTTTGCTAGCGTATTCACTTTTCACCACGTTTTTTTTTTATTTCCACACTAATGCACTTAAGAGTGCCCTTGGTAATTAAAATTAGGATGTTAATTTAATTGTGTTCTTAAGAGTGCTAGCCAGCTTGAAGACACAAGAACACGAAGTCCACGTCCATTACAGTTCATCGTCGCAAGGTCTGGTGCTTATGTGAAAAATCCACAGGACAGTTGCAGAAACTCCATAAAACTATTGAAGCGAATAGTATCCGAAGGGTGATACTTAAATAGTTGAAATTTACCGCTTCATATGTTGTTCCTGCAAATGAAGGTTTCCTGCACCTGTACCGTTGGTCTTTTTTTTTCCCTCTGCAAGTAAAGGCAATAGTCGACACTGCTGTACCCTGGTGACTGAAGCCTAAAAGAATGTTTACATCCAACCCATCAATTATTTTGTTTAAAAACTGATCAGGTTTTAATCAAAAGCACTTTTTAGTTTGCTCCTTCTAGTTGAGTTTACAAAATATGAAGCTTGAGCTACAAAACAAGTTAACTCCTGAGTCCTGCCAGTTTATAGTCACCAGCTGGCTTCACTTTCAGTTTTTAGTTACTTTCCAGCAAAGGGCACAAATGCAACTTGTGTTAATGCACTTGTATCTAACATCTGGTAATTTTTAGTTTGTTTTCAATCAAAACTGTACAGTATGCCACGGTTATGACATTTTGTGTTGCCAGCATTTATGATTACAGCGAGGTTTTGCAACGCTTGCTTTGTTTTAAGCTCTAGCTCTTCAGTACATGTGATTAAATTGGAACATCAGCTCTCCTGAAAAATAATTACATTTCTAAGTCTCAAATTTGAGAAAAAGGCTTGAATATGTGAACCTGAAAGGCTTACAAATTAGGGGGGAAAGAAAACCCCTGAGTTTCAATTTTTTGTAAATCTCATTATTTCTAAGCCAGTATCATGATGTTTGGGAACTTGGCTGTTGGGGTGGCTTTTTTCATGCTCAGATTGTCAGCACAGCATTATTTTAGCGCTAGTTGGTACCCATGAAAAATGCATGAGTTGATAGAACTGTGACATCAAAAGCAAATTCCCTTTCCCTTTTTGCTCTCCCTTGCCCTCTTTCTCTTTTCTTCTCACCTTTTCCTCCTCCTCTTGTTCTTCCCACCTCATTATTCCCCCAGTGATTTTCCAGTGAACAGATCCTTGCTGAGTAACAGGGTTGCACTACATTTTCATGCTCTTAGGATGCAGAGGAGCAGTTCATTCAGTTTTCACCTCCAAATCCAGCTCTGTTCTTTAAAATCCATGAATCCAGGCTCTGATTCTGAACCTAATAAGGTCAGCAGGAACAAGAACAAATTTTTATGACACCAGCTAATGTCTACTAAGCGGGCACTGAGAATTCAATGGAAGTGAATTCTGAGATATCAGAAAAAAAGGTTACTTTTCTTGCATGGGAATATTTATTGCATTTTTACACTGTGTTTAATTTTTGCAATAATTTTTGGTTTTAACACTTCACTGAAAGTATAGTTTTCATTTAAGATACAAGAATGGGATTACTGATGACATTCAGTGGGACTGTTGATGTGGATTTTGCCAAAAAAGTGACAAAAAAACCCAGAAGCTGCAGAATTCCCTAGCCAGGGAGGTTGTAGTTCTCATTCATAGAACATTAAAAATAGTTGCATTGGTAACATAAAATCTTACAAAAAGACTTGATCTCTATACTTTACAAGGGTAGAACAATCTCCTACGGACTGTGTCGGCCCAGGCATGGGGCAGCGCCCCAGCTGCCCCTTCAAAGCTCCTCACAATTTGCGAATTTTTCATTTCTTTTCACTTGCTCCTTGCTTTAGCACAGATCTTTCCTGGCACTATCCTATTTCTTCCTGTCTTTAAACCATCAAGAACTACTTTACATAAAGATACTCCAAAATGCCTGTTCACGTATTCCAAAACGTCTCTCCAGCTATATCCATTACCAAATAATTCCACATGTGACTATTGTTATTCTGTAACAAACAGAGCACATGGAATTATTTTACTAGAGCTTGGTCACTTTAAATTCACACCTAGCTTTGCATTTGAATAACTAATGTTTAGCTAAATCATATACTTGGAACCATGTAAAAGAAAAAAATTTACTCAGTTTTACCTGTATTATCATGCAATTCAGAAAGTTTTTTCTGTAGAGGATGTTTAGCCACTTGCTTCCTTACTTTTGTATTATTTTTATTTTTCCCCCAAAGCTGCCACTTTGTTCTCTCAGGGTTTGGCTGAAATCAGAGAAAAAAAATCATTAGATTTCTGCATTAAGAACTTCCCTGGACTTAGAGTGGTAGGTACTCTAATTTTCTTAAAATCCTACACTCTAACTTAAAAAAAACCCCATATAGTTGAAAAGACAAATGTGAAAAATGCCCTTATTTGTGTAAATGATAGCTTGCTAGTGAGTTGTTCAGTCAAATGACATAATATCAATAGTCTCTACCTTTTTCTCAGTTGACTGGAGCATGTAAAAAAGAAAAATAACATATATGTGAGCGCTGACTCCTTTTAATGCACTGAACAGATTTTGGGGGGATAGTATCATCCCTTTCCTTTCCAAATGCTGTTTTGAAAATCCTTAATTTCAGTGCAAATAAACCATTGATCACTTTTTAAAATCTTACAGCACCCAACAAAAACACCTTATTTATCTGATTATGCATTTCATAACTTACCGATATAGCTTTTTTTCCCCTTTTGCCCTTTCTCCGCCACCTTGCCGAGCCAATTTACTCTTTTGATCATGTATCTTTATTTAGATTTTAAACTGTGAGCAAAGACAGTGTGCTGGTTTTATCAATCCAATCCAGCTGTGGGTAGCAGCAACATTTGGTCTATTGTCTTTTACTGGCTGTAAAGTGCTATGTGCAGTTTTTTTAATAACATGCTCACTTATAAATAACATACTTCAATAAAAAAAAAAACCACACCAAAACCCAAAAACAACCAAAAAGGAAGAGATACACATATGATTTTTCACAATGCATTTCATTTTTCTTTCATTCTAGCTCAGTTGTATTTCAACACCCCTTTAAAGCAGATCTGTGATCACAAGGTTATGAGGTTCCTCATTCTGCAGCTGCTGGACGCGTTCAATACTTGTTGCTTTCACATGAGTCACAAATAAAGGTAAAGTATCAATCCCCATGGTCAGTGAATTTTTAGTATAGTCACACTTTTTGATAGTTTCCTCATAGTCTTAACCAAGGCATTTCACCGTTGCAAATGCCGGCACAATCTCTGGGGCTGCTGCTATCATAGATGGCAATAAGTCATGGCCGGAGTCTGCTTTGCCTGTTGCTAAGGTTAAATACCACCCACCACAGCAGGGCCCGTTCCTCAAGAAAGCCATTGAGAAGCACCAAGATGTTTCTTATATAACCAGAGTTGTTTTACAGGAAGGCATTTCATCTTCTTTTTTTTTTTTTTTTCCACAGTTTAATAGGATTTAGGCATACAGTTCTCACTGCTTTTAATGGATATCACAAGTTTAATTTCAATGCAACTCCAGAAAGGAAGAGATACGTTGCTTTAAAGTTTACTTTAATCATATCCTGTTCTCTCTCTCTGAGAAAAGGCTATTAAATGTATTTAAGTCGATAACCTTATACTTGTGAGGAGGAACTCTGACCTCATCTGCTTTGCAGCAGCGACCACGTATGATTGGCCTCTAACCTGATTACAAAATGATAAAATGTTGTGAAACCACTATTCATTTCCTAATAGTGTCTCTGAAACCAGCTTAAATTCTGGGAGGATTGGTACTGCATTTTCTGTCTTATAGTTGTGCTGCACAGGATACAGAATATTGACACTACTGTAATTTTCTGACACTAAAATATGCTCAATTTCTCATTGCTAACCAATATTTAGAATGAATGATGACTGATGATTGATTTTGGATGAATGATGGATGAATTTGCTATCTTTTGCTACATATGCACATTGTCACTTCTGGAGCAACGTATGGCATTTTACAATAGATTCAAATATCCTACACCTGCCTGCTCGAAACCTGGATCCGTTAAAGATGCTCTTTATGCAGTCACATTTAAGATTGAGAACTCTTGAACTGGATAATACTAACGTACCATTTACTGCGTTTGCATTCATCTTATTTGAATTGTTTGTATTGAACACTTTTCTGTCCAGTTGATGAGTAGAACCAATCATTTCAAGCACGTTACTTTATGATTTTGTTATGACTATACAGGCCCAATTTTATTTTATTTTTTTCAGCAATTGTGAGGTTAGACAAACCTGTTTGCATATTGAAAAAGATCCCATGCGGTGCAGTTTCTGTTGAGGAGCACATGAAGAGAAGTTGACCCAGTAGCTGATGGAGCTTATTTAATGAAAGATTACAGTGATGAGCCAATCTGAAACACATAATTCTACTCAAATACAGCCCATGTTGGATTTTCATAGAATCATTCATTTGACAACTGTGATGACTCATGACTGTAACTAGTATTCTGACTTACTTACCCATGTAATATGAGACTCCTTTGACCCCCACTTTATTTTCTTCTGTCCTGCTACTCGTCTCTTATAGGGAGCTTTAGGAAGAATGAAGCAAAGAGATTGACTATCTAGGTACTACTCTGTTGGTAGATGCCAAATAAGAGCAGAGTTGAAGAAGCCAGTAGCTGCTGGAGCCTCAGGTTGGCTTGATGGGGACTTTGGATGTCTCCTTACTTGATAACACACAAGTGAGTCGTGGTGTGTGCAGACCCACTACAATGCTCCTGCACATGCTTAGACACTGGCCACCACTTCAGCCCAGGTAGACAAGGGCTGGAGTAAAGTGGTAGCTTGCTGTGGGTACAAAATAAGCTGCAGCTTTCATTTCTTGCTTTTGCAGGACACTGCTTTTCCATAACTCATTTTCTTAACAGGGTGCTAGCAGAGTGATCCAAGCCTGGTGTGATGAGTTCTAAAGCTGGAGGCGAGCCCACCCATACTACATCATGGCCACAGAATATATTCCTAAGGGGAACCCTATGCTTAAGGGAGATCCTCTGAAAGGAGAGCTCCTGAGGCACAATCTACGTGGGCATCCTCCCTCCTCCCACGGATCCAGGGATAGGCATGTATTAAGTGGACACCGCTGCCCCATGATGCCCATGTTGGGGCCCCACACTCAAGAGGAGGTGAGATATTGACAGAATTTCTACATTTCCTAAAAGTCAGGCACTCGTAAATGTGTTTAGTTTATGTAAAGTATGTATGTAGAGCTGAACCAAAGGAAAAACAACTTAAAATGTGGTAAATCCAGTGTGTGCTTTGGTCTTGCTGGCTTGGAAGACTTAGGACAGCTGGAAAGTTAGTATGATTGTTACTATACAACTGCTAAGTATTCACAGCAAGGGAGGAAATGTAAGCCATTTTGTTACCATGTTTGTTGTCCAGGTTTACAGAGAGGTTCCACTTAAAACAGCATACCAATCACCCAGTTGTCACCCAAACATCAGGCAATTACTTTTAAGTGCAAGCCTCCTCTAGGGCAAAGCAAAAGGTCACCAACAGCTCTGCCTAGTCCCTAGTAGATGCCACGGGTTAGACCCCTCCTTTAAAAAAACGTTTCAGCTACACTCAGCACCACTGACTCATCTGAGGTCCAGTGATGGAATTACAGCCCATAATGAGACAAAGGAGACAGGGTGCAAGATGCTTCTGTTATACCTTATCTTGGTAAGTAACTCCACTAAAGTCAGTACCAAGGAGAAAGGTTTAAATGGTTGGATCAGGTTTAAAAATGCCCATGCCTTCCCGTCACCATGCCGAACTACCTTGATTTTTGTTTTCTTAAGTCTGTGAGTGGGTGTGTTTTGCCTCTGTGACAAAACTCAAGTACAGTGAGAGAATTTCCTGCTTTGCAGATAGGTTTTTAACCATGCAAGACATATGCATGACCTCAATTCTCCATTTCTTGCTTGTTGTGCAACACAGTTTAGTAGCAAAAGGAGTTACAACCTCAGCATTATCTAATACTTGTGCGTATTGTATGCGCACGTGCTTGGAGAAAAATGTTTAACAGCTGAAATAAGTTGAAATAAACCACTTCCCCCTCCCCCCTGCCCCAAATAATACTTCATTCACACAGTCTGAAGGAATCTCCTGGCAGGAGGACGATTTGTCATAAAAATCAGGAGGAGGAAAGGGAAAGATATGCCAGGAAACGCAGCTCAGGTCTGTGCTGATGGCTGGATTCTTGGCAAGTTCCACAACAGCCTGTGACTACAGCCTATCTCTGAGGCCAACACATTTGAATTCTTCCTGATATTCGCATAAAACATAAAATGGTTATAAAAAATGGTGGGTTTCCAACCAACTTTTGAGAAGCAAGTAGAAGCAGTGCTCTTCTGGCTGGCAAACCTCAGTCTGACTAACTGAGTAAATGCTGCCAGAGTATTATTTGCTGCCGTCAATTTGCATCTTCGCGTTAGGCCGCCCCAGCAGGCACCAGCTCTGCAGGCTGGCCTGTCGGTGGGATTTGGACAGAGTTTGGCACTAACGGTCAGATCTGGAAGAAAAGCACTTTTGGGAACTACACATTTTGTGCTGAGCATGGAGAGGACTGGAGCTACTCCTACAGATCTGGCCAGTTTTTAACAACTCCTGCACCTCCACAATGCCTGCGCGATGGAAGAAGTTTCCACGCACGGCTCATGGCTTCCCAGAGGAAGGGCTGGCTGGCTGGCCGGTTTAATTCCTCTCCTCACTGCTTCATGCCCGCCCAAACCATGAGCAGTTTGGTGTTGGTATAGGACAGGGACATCCATCCACCAAGGGGCTGAAGTCCCTTGAGCTGCCAGCACACTGCACACCTGGGTGACAGGGAGGAGGCCACGTTGGTAGGGTGGCCACCGCTGCACGAGGCTTTTCATCCCCCAAGGCACCAGCCTTGCCAGCAGCCCGGCCGTGGGCACTGCAAACCAGGGCTGGGGCACACACTAGAGGCAGGTGGCCTGGCCAGTGTGTCCCTGGTGGTGCCGGGTGCAAGCGAAGGTGCTGGGCAGTGGGTGCTGCCACTGCCCACGCTGCAGGAGCAATGGCAGTTCTCTGCACAGGCAATGGCAGGCACATGATGAAGCCCCTCACTCATTAGGGGTGGCCTCATGGAGGGCGGAGCATCCATGTGCTTAGCTGTGGATAAGGCGGCTGGTTAGAGCTTAACTCGAGTGGGCCAAGAAGATGAGCATCAGCCTAAGGAGGAAGTGTTTTAGGGGAAGCCCCAGTTTGTCTGACCTGTCTTGCAGGGGTGTGCGGGAGGCTGAAAGTCTCTGCTCCCCAGGCACACTGCCCAAGGAGGAAAGCTCTGGGCTGGCTGCTGTGGAAAGCCCACACAGTCCATCACCTCGACCTCCTCCGCATGTCTGGCGTGTGTCTCCAAATGGCAGGTTCTGAACCTCAGCATATGCTGGGGCTGGTGCCAGCCCTGGATGACAGCTGTGCACTGGTGGCTCACCATGAAGTAGATCACCTCCACGCAAGGACAGGCCATGGCTCTCTCCACCTTTTAGGTCTTCGCTGAAATTGGGTAGGAAATGTCTTCTGGCTTCAAGCCTCCTGAGAGATTTGAAGCGTGTGGTTTACAGGCACCAGATTTGGCCTCCTCTTTAGTCGATGGTGAAGAAGTGGCAGTCGGTTCAGCACCACAAGCTGTGCTCTTCCTCATACACCAGCCGTATGTATCACATCTAGCACTCGATCTCTGTGCTCGGTGTATATAAAAACCTCTCAGAAATTAAGAGGTCCTTCTGCTGAGAGTTGTAAAATGTAATCAGTTCCAGTGAGGATGGAACCACAAAATGCTGCTGGGAATAATTGAGACTTTGTTTCTGCAGTTAAACGAGAATTTATCTATATAACTTGTCTTTCATATTTCCATGGTGTATGGATCTTGTGCATGTGACCATTCTTTTTGTAAAATTAAGTCTATCCTTTCTGTCCCTTTATTTCGAAAACAATTCATAGAGACTTAGGGAAGGATAAAAGCCCCTGTAAATTCTTATAGTTTCACAGTGTTAGGGAATACAGGAGGGAACTTTCCTGACTCCGCTTGTTTTTAACTTCGTCTACTCCTGAATTCTACTCTTAGATGTATCGTGAACTTTGCATGCAGACTAGACCATGAACTAGTTCAACTAGAGTTATTTTGGCATCAGCTTAGCTGCTGTACTGTGAACTGTCAGGTGGACACACTGGGAAACAAGGTATAAACCTTATATTACCACATTTACACAGGGTTTTTAAAGTATTTAGTTAAGTAGGCATAACAAGTGATCTAGGTGAACTAGTGCAAGCTTTGCGCATAAGCTAGTTTTAGCATTATTTGGAATTAAGTTCCTTTTGTCTAGAGTTTGCCTGTGTAGGAACTCTGCTTAATAAGGATATGTTTGTCCCACACAAGGGAGATTTGCCTTGAAGCATCTGAAGCACGTGACACAGGGTGCTTTCCTCCTACAGCAGCAGTGAAGCTAAAAATTGAGCCCTATCAACTGACTTACATACTGTTTTCTTCACACTTAAATATAATTTAGTAATTCCTTTGACAGTTAGTAGCCATGTATTTCAAGACGTATTTTCCCCTATATGACTAAGTTCCAAAGCCTTTGCAAAAGGTCTGTGAGAGGAGCAGCTCATTAATGTGCTTGAACTTCTAAAGAAATTAAAGGTAGAGTGAGCAGTAAGATGAAAAAGTATCCAGAAGGTGGGAAGGTTACCTCTGCAAGTTCAATCACACTAAAATTATTCTTTAGTTCATTATGAAAACATATTTTTTTCCTAATAAAAATAATATGGATGGATATGATCTGCAATTTTTCTGCAGGAGTAAGTGAATACACACACACACACAACCCCCTTGTGGGCAGGATCTTTAAAGGATCAGCAGTGTTCTGTGTATCTAAACCCTTCAGCAGCTGTAAGATCAGAACCCAAAGACCTACAAGCAAAGATGCAGCATCTGCGAGGGTGATTAAGGTAAAGTGAAAAATACTTACATGGGTCCCATTGCAGTTGCTGTTTAAATAATCCTATCTGAACTTAACCATTGTACTAAAAAAAAATAATCAAGTCTTGCAGGTTACTTGCACTTACGCAACTTGAAAACAAAATCTATCAGTTGAGCCAGGTCCTTGGCTCTCCTCCAATAGTTCAAAACGGGTCTAGAGCCAGCTTAACTGCCCCAGCCATAACTATTTTCACTTCTCCAGGAACAACTCTGCAGGGCATAAACCCACTGAGACAGCCACTTCCCTACTCCTGAACTCTGACTCCTAGAACACATGCAAAGAAACAAATGGGATGGGCACCATGTGCCTGCTCTGCAGTGCCTCTCTGCCTCAGGAACATTCCCCCTCGGCTAGGAGCACCTGGTTAATTCTTTAAACAACAAAACATGCTTCACAATAGTTAAACAAAATGTTCACTATACCTTTAATTCTTTTTTCTTCTTCTTCTTTTTTTTCTTTTTTTAAAATATTTAATTCTTCATCTTTGGAGAGTTCCTGTTGGGGTTTTTTTGTTGTTTTTTTGTTGTTGGTTTTTTATACAAGCACACTCTCAAGCTTCTGTCTGGAGGAAGTAATGAGAATTTGTGAACTAATAAAAAAGAGTCAACACTTCACAATGTTGAAAACTGTTAATAATCAACATCAAAAGGCTTTAATCTGTTGACAGTCATATACTTGATTTATACAGCTGGCTGCCCTACTGGCTCCTCTTTCAAGCTAACTGGAGAGCGCTCTGCGGTATGTGTCTTTGCAGTGTGATAACTTTGGAAACACTAAGGTAGCAGCTACCCAAAGCAAGGGGTTGTATCTGAAGGCCTGAACAAGAAGTCGTCCGGGCAGTACATGTGACTTTCACAGGCTGATGTGAATGAATTAAGAGCAAAGACACTGCCTCCAGGAGCAAAAAAAAAACCCAATGAAACAACCCCCCCAAAAAGGAGAACAAAACCCCAACCCTCCATCTAGCAGTTGCCTAGAGCAAGGGGATGGAAATTTTGGTTTTGTGTTCCTGTTGCCTAGAGTCATGTAAAATGTTTGCCTTTTTACAACTAGCTACAAATCCTGGGGCTAACTGGGTATTACACTCTATGAGAAGGAACAAGAAAGGAGAGAGAGAGCCCTTCAGGGCGTTGAATGGGCCTGAGAGCCAAGCACAGGGTTTGGGAACAAGAAATTGCTTCTCATCGTGTTTATTTACAGAGACTTGACAGGAGGGGTTAGAGCTGGTACTACACCTTTGTCCTCCTGATAGATGCACTATTTCAAAGATTCCAATAATAACTTTTAAAGCGAGCAAGAATATGTTATTTCCCCCTTTTATTACACTCAGATGTTTAGTGGGAGGAACACTCAATGTGCATCAAAGAGATAGGTGATGCCAGTTATGAGGAAAAGAGGACTTCATGCCCTCAAACTAGTTTGATTGTCGGTACAGGAGGCAGCTGAAACAGCGCAGAGATAGGTTCTTACTCATTTAAAATGCAGTAGGTAACACATAAAAAGCCTTATCTAGAGACACCATAAACTTGCAGGGCTTGCTTAGCAAAATGAAGTGATGGGTAAGGTTCTCCAAATGTCAGCTAGTCTCCTTCCAGTTTTGACAGAGAAGGGAACAGAACAAGGACAGCTGAGAAACATGCTGATTTCAGCCCATTTAAAGCTGTTCCACTGGCATAAGTGATTATCACGTCCTGTCCTCTGTTTCTGCAAGAGCATGAAACCCTGTTTCAGAGAAGGATTTTCATCAGTACCCTATTTTAGAAGGTCAGGCAGCGACAGCAAGGAACACATGACAATCAAAAAATGTAAAAGGCAATACAGGAACCTGTTTGAAAGTACTCTTTTTTTTTCATCATTTCAGCACTCACCTTCTCCTAATTTGCTCTATCTACTTATCGCTTCACGTGAACTTTGTCTCATTAAAAGATAAGAAAAAGATTATGCCCCAAATGATTAATCTGACTCCCTGCTCTGACACTTTGCAAGGGAAGTAGTATATAAATGTTATCTGTACAAGGTGAAATTCACCTTGCTTTTCACCACTCAATTTCAAAAATAATAGATTTATAACTTCTCTGCTAATGTTGCCTTTTTCAGCTTGTTGGGGATTTTTTATATCTTTGAACATGTTACAGTTTCCTAGAACTTCTAGTTCCAGAATAATTTAGATCATTAGGAGAAATAAATTGCTAGTGTTACTT
>WEIS01064902.1:0-13784 GCA_013389965.1 Todus mexicanus
TATAAGAAAATTGAGATTACAGACCCCTAAAGCTGAACTAGTGAAAATAATATGAAAATTATTAGTGATTAAACAACACAACTTTGAAATTGAGCTAAGCGTAAGATAAAGAAATTAGTGGTGATACTAGAATTACGTAATCGATGTAGAGAAATCAAAGAATTAATACTGAAGAGAATCCTTTAAGTCCTGAAAAAACCTGTAATGGTACAAGAGCCTTAGTTCTAAATACCATTTAAATTGTTTTCTAATGTTAGTTGGTACTTAACTGGATGAATAGATAGATAGGAGTGGTTTTGAAAGATTCAGTCTCAGCATAGCATCTGGGTGATGCAAACCAGAATATGACCTTAGGGAAGTCTATAAAAATCACTAATGGTTAAAGAAAATTTTGATGTATTAATTAATACCATACATCCCTCAGAATTACCTAAGACACAATTAAAACTACGAAGATAGAGTTTAAAACATCTGTTACAGCTTTTGTAAGATAAAAAAGCCCCTCAACTGGAAAAATAAACATCACTGCATGAAAGACAGAAGTAGTTTATTCCTTCAGTGTTAATTCACACAGCACAGCTAATTCCTGTGAATTTGCTTTGAATTTGTTCAATTTACTAGAAATTTTATCTCACTGTATGCAATTTCTCCAAGAAAAGATAAATTCTGGACATTACACATGGAGAAAACAGATAAGAAGGAGGATGAAAGTTGGTTGCAAATACATAGCTAAGGGCAGAAGAACCTTCCAGAGTCCATCTGATTATCTTAAAGATTTTTGCAAATTGGTAATTTAGGAATATCTCGTAACGCGCTCGTATCAAAACAACTAGGGAAAAAAAATGTCCCTGGTGATACAGGAAAATATTACTGAATAGAGTTTTGAAAGCACAGAAGGTCAGATTAATACCCGCTGAACTTCCTACTCCGATGGAGTTCCACCAGCAATTAATTGCGATCAGGGAAATGAGTGACTCGCCCGTGGCCACAAGGGAGGTTTGTAGCACAGCTGAGAAAGCTGAACCTCTTCCAGCGCCTTCGGCACAAGACCAACGTTTGCATGCGGGTTGGTATTAATTTCACCTAAAAAGATTCATTCTTCTCTAGCATACGCATTTTCTCTCTGTTAGATACTCTGCAATACAGCGATAAGATCTCAACGGGATCGTGTTTAGTACTGTACTTTTTATGATAACAAGGATTAATACTATTTATGCTTCATGTATACATACTTAGGATTAACTTCTCACAGAAGAACTCACGCACTAAAATGAATTTATTGAGATATTAACTTGGGAGGTTTGGGAATTCAACCAATATTTGCTGACAGTGAAATCCTTGGTTACTTCTTTTGTTTGGCCTGTCCCTTTTACCCCAGGAGGATCAAAACCTTTCACCCATCTGGGGATGATGTGGGTTTTTTTGCACACTCTCTTTATCAAGGTCAGCTCTGAAAGACAAAAGAACCTGATCTTTGTGTCAGACAAATGTACTATCTTAATGATATTAATTTGGGCTGAATCTTGGAATTTAACGTTAACAAGACTGGAGTTCAAGAAAGACTCATTGCTGTATCTCACATTGTTGTATTTGCCCCACATGTGTCAGGGGGATGAAGGCTGAGGACTTCATGTCTGCATGCTTCCTGCACTTCGCATGCCTAAATATTTATGCAACAAGCAACAGTGCTTGAATTACAGATGCATCCATACATGTGCAAGATTTCACAGCAGCTGCCTATTCTCTACTTGAAAGCAGGTTGCATATAGCCAATTTTCAAGTTTGAGACCCTGGATTCAATTCCATTAATAAGAAAAACATTGTCTGAACCACAAATCTTAATTTGAGGACTCTACGTGTCAGACAGTCTCAACAGGAGGGTTTCCCACCTCTCCACGTTAGACATGATAAACTGGGTCTTCTTGGGGCTATACAACCACTCAAACCAGCAATGAACAGAACAGAGCTTCCTTAAGCCACCACGTGAGAAATCTATGGTGCTCATTCATTCGCAAGACTGTTGATGTAGACTTCAGTGATTTACCTGAGGAAGGCTCTTTTTGTCTTCAAATGCTGATGAAGGAATTCAGCAGAACAAAAAATACCCTGCTCAATCTGCCACATCTCAAAGCGTTTAGAGAGGGCCGTGAAATTATTAGAAAATCTTAGAAGAGCAATTCAATTAACCAGTTCAAAATCGAAAAGCCAGCTAAACAGAGGCAATTCCAGCTGGAAATATTCCACTGAATACTCTCGATCTTGGCCAAGGTAAAGATGTCCACATTGCAGCAGCTGAGAACAGCGCAGGCAGAAGGTCATGTATCAGTGGATCTACATATCTTTGGAAAACATAAGCATGACATTCCAAGCCCAGCAGTACAGCATTGCCCTGTTTATTGAGCTCTGCCTGCTTGTGCCTAAATGGTTCTGAACATACTGCTTTATTCCTCGAGCTCTAGTCACTGTTAGGTAAATGTTACCTGCTTGGAACACCTGGTTCCACCACCAGTGCCACTTTTGTGCTCCTAAAGGAACACTAGTGACTTGATAACAAAGTCTTGCTCTCTTATGGAGCTACTGGGTTGATGTGCAACAGATCTTCCTGAGGAGATGCCACTCCTTTTCTCCTTAAGCACTGAAGAGGCAAGCAGGGAACGGATTTTCATTGGGATGTCATCTAAGTTGAGAGATTGGAAGTTAATTTTAATGGAGTTTGTAGTGTAGGGTTTGAGACTGTGACAGGAATCTGTATTGTGCAATAATATTAAGAATTCTTCGGAACTTGCAGTGCAATCTTCATGAAAGATTCATATAAAGTTCCCCTAGGACGAAATCGTTGTAGGTACCTGATTTTCTAAAGGAGGTTAGCCACCAGCCACATGGCCGGTCTCTTGGAAAAGCTGTATTTTGCTTCAGCTGCTTTTGCCTAAAATAGTCCCTTCAATACTCATGGTCCCACAGGCAAGAAGTGATACAAGTGTGTAACCTCTTAAAATTTATCCCAGTGACACAACTCAGGCACCTTTTTTTTTTCATGTGTGTGGTGGCTACGATCATCCTTTTCTTACAGCTCATCAGGCCAGGAAGGTCTTCTTGAAGAAAACAACTGTTGCTTCACTACACTCTAGGGCACCCCTGTAGGTCATAGGGATTTTTTTAGACTTCTAAGAAACCTTTTGCGATGGCTGTTCTGGGGGTTGATGTGAACGAAGACCCAACTGCAACAAGTGGCTGTGGCGAAGCTCTTGGAAGCAAAGGCTGAAGAAGCTGATGCTTTTCAGAAGCTGTGCTGAGATCTAATTGGGAACAATTCGTGAGCTACCATACACGATGCATGTTAATGCCTATTTCTACATACACAATTTCCTTCAGAGTAGGAGGCTCCGATAAAAACCTTATTGCACTTCTGTAAGCCACAGGAATAGCGTGAAGAAAGGCAGAGCTTCAGGTCCATGACTTTCATCTAGGGACTGCGCTATTCCAGACAGTCCTGAGGTCTGCCCTGCCTCTCTGCTTGGAGGCAGAAGAATACAAGAAGCTCTTCTAGAGCAGTCCCTAAGTGGGGCATGCACATAAGATAGAGCCTGCTTATACACATATCCTTACTTTGAAATTTACAGTATGAAAGCTGGGCTGGAAATCTCCTTTGAAAATACTTTTGGATAGCTCAGCAGTTGGGCAATAAATCAGAGTCAAAAGGAACTTTGCATAGTTCAAGAAAAAGCTGCTCTGAAACATGCTGAGGGAAAAAAAAAAAAATCAACCAGAAAATGTGACCTTCATTTTTTAGGTTGTATATCTGAAAGTCGGGCTACGACACTCAGGTTGATGCCTACGGCAGTGATGAACCTGATTTTACCTCAAAACTCGAAATGACTTTAAGCATGAATAACTTTTTTTCCCGATAAAACAACTGGGCCTAGAGGAGTATCTCACACGTCCCTGAAAATGTCCATTTTTTGACTGTCATTCAAAAATTAAAACGCTCTCAAGCAACAAGTAATTGCCAGCATCACAGCAGAAAATTTAGTATGTAAAAAAGACATTCACTTAAATCATTAGACAGCATCAACAATTAAACTCTAGGTTAATCAAACTCAGCAACTCCCTGGTATTATTTAGTTATTTATAGCTTTGCAGTTAGTATTTTGAAAACATCTCCACGAACAAAGTAGAGCCAGGCTATCAGAAAAAAGCTTTACCCAGTGAGGCTCTTCCACTTACATGAATAATGTCATTTTGGTATAAATTAACAAAATTCTGAAGTATTTTTTGATATGCTAAAAAAATTATGTAAAGTCCATGTATTACTGGGAGGTTCCCCTTTGCTACCTCAGACCACCACTGCAGAGCCAAAGGAGAAGAGCAGCAGAACTTTTTCTCCCTGTTAAACATTTTACCTTGGTTCAGTCAAGCATGAGTTCCATTAAGTGAGCATGTGCTAATTAAGAATCTTTTTTTCTTCAATTATACCTTAAATTAATTGTTTCATGTATCTCGACCATGTTACATGTTTAATTGCTTCTTAAAATACAAAAATGTAATTGTTTCATCTCTTCCAATTTTTCCAGTCCACAAAACAGCTGCACAAATTCTTTTCTTCTATTATCTCATTATGGAAAGGGCTAATAGTGACGACAAGCACATATACTAATAAGGTGAAAGCAAATTATTTATATATTCAGGTTTTGTATGGAATCAAAGTTAGATAATCTTCTCCTATTTTTAGCACATTCTGAACTCCCCCGAGGACAAAACTGGCATTAAACAAATGTTGGAACTGTACAAATGACAATAAACTGAACATACGATGCTGGGCTTTCCTTGATAAAACCCTTCATGAGAAAAAAGGAAGATTAATAGTCTACTAGTAACGTTATGAAAGAACCCAGAGTGTGTGTTTTAGAGTATCTATTTTAATTATCAACTTCAACTCCGGGTTGAGAGTTACATTTAAAACCCACAGTAAGTAAAAAAAAAAAAAATAGACCCATTTTATCTTTCATAAAGAGAGTTACAGATGTGCATAGAATTTCTAAACCAAACCTATTTATAAGCATTCTTGAGAAAATGACTATGGACATGATTAACACTGAGCCTTATGTTCAAGTGCTTTCTGGTTTCAAAACTATAATTCATTATTGGAAGAAGAGGCAGGATTGCATAGAAAACAATAAATGGGTTTTTCTTTTTAATCAAACAATTTATGCACTGAAAAACTCAGTTTGCAGATTTCAAATTTTACAGTTTTAGCTCATAAGACAAATCAAGAGAATAACAGAAGCAGAGATGTTTCAAGCTTTTGTTGAGGACTAGCTTTATATTTCATTTAAGAACGATTAAAATTTGAAAAGAAAGGAAATTCTTCTATTTCTCAGTCACACGGAAAAATTTTCTCTAATTTTTTCCCAAAGATTTATATTTCACATCTCATAGAATCACAGAATACCAGCTTGGAAGGGACCTCAAGGATCATCTAGTCCTACCTTTCAAGGTCAAGATACTCAGTCTAAATGAGATGGCGCAGCACCCTGTCAAGCTCAGTCAGCATGAATTCACCACGAAAATATGGAAAATTAACCCCCTTTTTTCACATAAGCCAGAAATGTGCTTTATTCTTCTGAGGAGAGAAAAATAGATGTTTTCATTGTTGAAATAAAAAGGATGTTTAAAGGTCCCTTCCAGCCAAAAGCATTCTGTGATTCTGTGAATGAGTGATAACACTGGCAGATGAAGCATCTTAGACCTTTTGCCCTGTGTTATTCGCAGGATTTCTCAAAAAGTTGTATTCACAACTAGCATGTGGAAAACTCAGGTTGCTCAAAAGCCCCTGCCCATCCTAACCTTGAACAGTTCCAATGAGGGGCACCGATTCAGTGTAACTATTCATTTGAAAGCTGAGGGGGTAGAAGCCCCTTTTCCTTCCTCCTTATAAAATGCGCTGTGCCTTGAATTAAAATCTACATTGACTAAACTCTACTTTGCAGTGCTCTGTGTGTTCTATGAAACAGCAGCTTCTCATACAAGAGTAATAAGTAATAAACAGGGAGAACATTTGCTCCAAGTTGCAAAGTATCTATGCTCTGTGCTCTCCTACACAACATTAAAAAAAGTATCTTTGCTCAAATATTCCTGCACGAGGAAGAGCATTTCAAAGCGCTGCCTGAAACACTCTTTAAATTGCCATTTACCTAAAGAAAATTATATTTGCTGAGATCTGGCTTTAACACAATTTGTCAATTACCACTTTGCGGCAGATCGCTCTAGCTTTAAAACACCACCAATGTATTTTGCTGATATTCATTTCACTCTATAGCCTTAAATGCACAAGAGACTCTGTCTGTTTCCAGCTATTAAATTTCCTATTATTTCATTTCCTACGCTGGATTATATTCTCTCATTTATTTCCTCATTTAAAATAAAATTGGCCATTCTGAAAGCAAAGGATTGACAATATCCATCAGTACTGTTTTCCTAAAGTAATATAGAATTTGTATTTCCTGTAAATGTGAGGTCTAAATGATCCCCCAAATAAATCCAATTGACTGAAAATCTAAGGTTTCACCAATGGACCAGTAAGAAGTGTTTTAAAAAAAGTCTTTCCGATATAGAAAAATAAGTACAAGTACTTTCCACACTACTCTTAGCAACCCTTTAGAGCCTGGACATTTATTGCAACTGTTATGCAAAAGCCTGGTGCAGAAATTCTCATTCTCTGTGAGTAGTTAAGATGCCATGGATTTTTAAGCACAAATACTTGATGGTATTGCAGAAGCTATGGACCCGAAAGTACCCTAGAGTGGTTTATATTTCATGTGGAAAGAAGAGTAGGAGAGAAGAAGAAAGTAAGTTTCCTACCATAGTAAGTGAGACGTCCTCTTGCAATGTTTTTTCCTCTTGAGTTTTCAGTAATACATTCATATAGTCCTGCATCTTCCTGCTGGAAATTAGGTATTTCAATCATGCCGTTGGATTTCCTCAGTTTTATTTTGCTTGGAAAGGGCAGGCCATCAGTTCTTCTCCAGTTAATCTGAGGCACGGGGCTGAAAAGAAAATAAAGGGATTTTAAACAGCTTTGGTTAAAGTACCCAATTGTCAAAATTAGAAACTTAAAGTAATATACAATAAAACTTCGAAGTGACTAAAAACTTATGTTAGAAGTGTTAAAAGCGGTGTTCATACCATATATAACAGATGGTCAGACACATGGACTGTTCTGTTTCATACGCTATGATTTAGGGTACTGTACTTTTCATGAATATCCGTGTTAATGAGCAACAACTCTAAAATTTCTTGTACATCAGCACTGGCTTCCCCTGAAGACGGGTGAGATTTACCAGTGACTTCCACAGAAGGAGAATCAAGGCAAGTCTCTTGAAATTCCCATTCTACATCAGCCACTCATCCTCCAATTTTAGAACTTCCACTCGCCCAGCTGGGGAACCAAAGCAATAGCATGTGATTAAGTTATCAATCTGGAGCTTAAAATTATGAACACCTGACAAAGCTGTCTGCAAATAAACCACAAAGTGGTAAGTAAATACATTTACCGAAACATAAATGCATTCTCAGATCATTTGTGAAAGAGAAAAGATATCAATCGTGTGTGAAATATTCAGAAGATGAACGCATTTTAATCTTTATTTCAGCTATAAAGGAAGAACAATATTATGAAAGCATCAAGTTCATTTAACAGTAAAATTCAGAGAGAATTCTCACTTCAACGTTTCCTTCTGTACACAGAAAGCAGAGTTAGGTCAAAGGATACATGCAAAACTGCACTGATCTTATTCAAGATAATTTGAAATGCAATGTGTTGCCAACATATATACATTTGAATTCTAAATCAAGTAAAAAATTACTCCAAGACTCTTTGCCCTTTTATTCCAAAGCAGTAATTGTGACAATCAGAATAGAACCTTTAGAAAACATTGCCAAAACAACGGCCAGAATGTTACTTCTTTTGTGGAGATCAACCCTAACATGCTTCAACTTTCAGTATGGGCTGAACACTTACTTTCCTAGCGCAAAACATTCCAGCTTCACGGTCGAGCCTTTAGCTGCAGGAAGAGTCTCAGGAAACTGAACTTCTATTTTGGGTTCATATTCTCCCATCACACCTACAGGAGACAATCAAAAAAGGTAATTTTTAAGTTTTTAAACCCTTTTTTCTCTCTTCAGCATTACCTCACATGAAATTCCAGATCACGTTTGTTTCTTTCATACTCCATTTACGAACAGAAGAATCGGGAGCCACCAGTGAGACCACTGCTGGACTTAGAAGGGGAAGAGGAGCACGCAACACAAAATACTTTATCTTCTTACAAAGCACTCAATATTCTGAGAGTACGTGAAAGGTTATACAGCAAGAGACAACAATGTTCACTGACAACTAGATGCGTTCGTTTTTCGCAGCGTAGAGGGGCATCGTACCATCGGTGCGCAGCACTAGAGGAGTTGGTGATCCAAGCACTTGGCTGTTGGTCACGGTGCTGGTCACAACGCAGGTGTAATTCCCCACGTCCGAGGGCTCAACTTTGGCTATGTAGAGGTGGCCGGTCTCTTGGGACACAAATCGCCGACTGTCCTCTTGTACGAATGATGGGTATTCGTTGAAGATCCAAGCAAATGACAATTCTAGTTGGTAATAAAAAAGAAATAAACACGTTTGGTAGAGTTTTTTCTTTTTTTTTCTTCAAAGATCTGTCTATTTTAGCGCTTTATTTTACGATATTGTATTATATACAATACTATGTTACGTAACAAAGACCAGCAAGTCGATGACTGAGAAAAAGAAATTTTTTAAAAGTACCAGAAACTAGTAAGAGAAAAGGAAAACCAAACCATTTTCTCACCAAAGCAGTATCTCCTCCAGCTCAAGAAAAAGGAATTCAAAGTGTTTTACAGAAGAATAGATTTTTTAAATCTTTTATCTTTTTCTTTTGAAGACTTAACATGCACAGAAATAGGAACAGACAGCAAAAGCGAGAACAAACTTGGCTAAAATAGAAATATTATTCATTTAGTAGCTACTTAACAATGATACTTAGCAGACAGATACAGCACAGGAGCACGCAAGTGAAAGGAACGTCAAAAGAAACATGAACTCCCAGCAGGGCTCATGACGCAGCAAAACTTGGGGTTTTTTCCACACAAAAATCCCTAAAATCACCATCAAAAAGTCTTTGTATGATACAGCCAAGTAACCCTCGCTATCTTCATTACAGTCACCGGAAAGGAAAAATCACACTTGAAAAGATAAACTAAGAGATCTGGCAAAAACTGCGTTAGAATTTGTTTTTTGCTGAACACCACCCCGAGCTCCGTGTGCCAATTCTAATTGGCAAAAGCCCCTTCCTATGCGAGGCCACGTGCTCGTCTCATTTATATCCTACAGAATCAAAGGAAATTAATGTTTAATGGTTTCCCAGGCAAGAAATAATTTTTCACCCACGTGCTGCTCAGCAGAAAGTTTATAAAAAGATTACAGCTTCTGCAAGCGCTAATTAGAGATGATAATAGCGTGATTGACCTGCCCCCATGGTAAAATATCTTGTAGCTTTTCCGTTGCCCTTACAAAACGAAGATCATCCCTTTTTGCACAAGTTTAATTTGGAAGTGCATACATTCGGGTGTTGTCATGAAATGGAGAGCAGAGATTTTCCTGACCCTCAGAGCTGAGTATGAATTTGCACCCAGGAAAGCGCCAAGCCAACAGAACAACTTAACACACGGTAAGACTGTGCGGATGAAAAAAACATTCAACAAATGAAATTATTAAAATATTTATGGCCTGGCTAATGCAAAAAGGGCATCAAATGAAATGGCTTATCATAATTGCATTTAATTTTCTTCTATCAATATTTAAACGCCTTCCATTAATGTAATTTTGCAGGAGTAGCGTGTAGGGACAATTAAAAGTCTCTGGACTTTTCTGAAGAGTTGAACTTTTGTCATATTTGGAAATATTTATTGTTGCAAGCAACCATCTGCTCTTCTGGACTTGGAGGGTGTCTCCTCAGGTGAGACAATGGCTTCCTTCCTATGCGAGAGGTGTAATTAATTTGTCATAAGGAAGACCAACGAGGATTTGCCAAGAAAGATAAGGTAGGTAGTGCAGTGGGCTGTAAAACCCTACGACCTAGCCTGACTTCAGTAAGACTTCTGAGATGTGCCACAAGAGTCTCATACACAAGTCAAAGAATACTTATGAAGTGAACAAAAATATTCTGTACAGCTAACTCTTCCATATTGCCACACAAATATGAAGATGTAGGTGTCGATGGTTTGCTGCTGAATGGGGAGGGCTTGTTGAGTAAGCACCGCGCAGGAGGGAGGTGGCGTCTCTGCACTGTTCCGGCTGTGGCCTGGCAGGCAATTCAAATAGAAAAAAGTCAAATAAAACCTGATTTTAAAAAAGGAACCAAAGAAAGAGTACGCCTGAAGAGTCTGAAGGGGACTAGAACCTCTTTGAGAGCAAAGATTGTATGGTCTTGTTAAAAGGAAAAGCCCCTCCCTAAGAATAGTTCCATTTCTACAGAGCAGCTGGATGAAGAGAGCGAGGGAGAGGCTTTAGACCAAATGAGGTATCAAATCAGGAACAGTAAGAAGAAAAAACTATTTGTATTCTCAGCTCTACATCAAACTCAAACATTCACAAGCCACAACAGCGTGTGAAGCCAGGCTTTAATGGGTCTGGTATTTATTGAGCTACTTGTTTTCCTTAGTTCAAAAATTTTTTATTTTTTTATTTTTAGACTAAAATAATAAGAAAAAAAGACATTATTCAAAACATTCAAAGGGGACGGACGGATCTGGATACGCAGCAGGAAAATAAGCAGCTTGATTTCATTCCTAGTATATTGGGTTAAGAGTAAAGTCAGTGAAATCAGTCATTACGCTTCTGAAAGCCACGCAAAGTGTATTCCAGTTTAATTGGATCCTGCAACAGCCTATGAATAAGCACTCCTGGAAACCTAATTTCCCATTCAACATATATTTTCATCGACTCTCTTAAAAAAGGAGCGGGGTGTTTATTTACCACTGCCCCACAGCCAATAGCTCATTTTATATTTATTGTACTTTACAAAATTGTATTCATTCTTATTTCCCCCCCCCCCAAATTCATATTAAACAACTTGTTCTGTGATTTATTATGTTTATGCTATTTGCCTGTTGCTGAACCTAGGCCACCTCCAGGGACACAAACTCACTCCCTTTCTGTCAATTACAAGTTTTCAGTTGATTTTCTGTAATAAATGGAAGTAATATGTCTCTCCTGGGCTTCCTCTGAGATCTGAGCCTTTGCTTTCCAATGCATTTTTTCCTAATTTGGCGACCATACATGGATAAGGTATTGGAAATTACAGTTATTACTCAATTTTTATTTGTTTACTACATCTTGGTTGGCAGCTTCTCTTTATTTTGCATTATTTGATTATTATTTACTGCGCAGTCTAAAAGCCACACGTTCATACTGTTCCAGGCGCTGTGTGCAACTAAGCGTTCAATTAAAAATTGCTTATAAGGGCAATTCATAAAGTTTATTTTACCCACTAAATGCACTAATTCTGACGGTCGTCTCTCGCTCCTCCAGTTCTGAACCATCACCCCTATACATCTGCTTAATATTCATCTGCTGGACCCACCATTCACACCTAAATGAGATTCCTGAAATAGCCAAAAGCAAATGATGTGAACAATATTGTTCTGCAACAGATTTAAGTTTCTGTTCAAAACTGATTGGATTTCAATTAGCGAAGCGGATGTTTCCATAAATAATCCCGAAAAGAAATGAAAATACCTGATTTTGAGAGCATCAAGCTGACAGAACAATAGCGAGAGGTTTTATTGTTTATTTTTTTAAAGAATGGAAGTTCTATTAAATCCCTGACACTCAAAATTTTGTATGATTTCCCTCTCAAGTTCAGATTTTACAATATTCTGTAAGGGGAAGCTGAAAAGATCCTGGTATTTCCCATCTTCGACTGGCTCTCTGCCCAACCCTGCAGGATGGGAGATGGCTTTTAAAAAAACTGTTTGCAAGAAAGTAATCAGACAACATTTAGCAAAGACAGAATCCGCAATTAAAGACGTGGAAATCTGAAGCAACCAGCTATTTCAAATTATCTACCTTAGAGTTAGAAGTAACGGGAAAGTGACACTGATTTTGAGAGGATAATAACAGATTCCATAATTAAGGAAGGAACCAATTAGCTCATCATTTGGCCCCGTTTCAGCTCAAACTGTGAGGAAATGACGAAAAATGGAGAGAAGCCTCTCGCTTTGTGGAGGAGCATCTCTCAGGAAGGAGTAAGCACAGACAAGAAGCAACCAGGGGTGGTTTGGTTGGGCAGTCCCACACAAAAAGGTCAATTTGTCAACGCTGCTGAGGTCAGCTCTGTACATTTGTCTGCACAAGAACCCCTAGAAAAGTGCACATAAATTATTTAAAAGTAGGAAATTAATCTGCATGAGGTCAAAGTGCATGAAACTCCAGAGGATGGTCTTTTCCTAGATATAAGCTGTCTTTGGTTCACTGCAGCCTAATCCTCAGAGGACTAGGTCACTGTACTTGGGGATGTCGGTGCCCCCAGGGGGTATAATGCATTTTGTCTTACACACATGACCTCCAAACTTCTCATTAACTAGTTTTATGTCCTTACTTGGGCAAACTCTGGTTACCTTATCCCATTTGGTTCATCACCTTGAATAGCCCATCCTTCCTTGGGTAAGGCAGCCCAACTAGCTGCAGGGCTATTCTTGGTGCCCAGACTTTAGCCAAAAAACCCAGAGGCGATAACTTTATCTACGACATAAAATAATACACATCTTTCTCATTTTTTTAAGCATTTAAGGTTATTTTTACAAATAAAACTCTTATGCACTACAGGCATAAGACAAGGTGTTAATGTACTCCAATACGGGATCCCCTAAAATATATGTAAACTGGATATTCTAAAGTCTTCAGGTGCCACTGTCAAAAATAGCATTATTTTGACAATGAACAACCCCTAGCGTTTTATTGGAAATAAATTGCACATGATTTCAGGGTTTTAGGGGATATTCTTGAGTACACTGAATGCCCAGAAGCTGAAAAACTGTCCTAAGTGTGTTTAGCTGGGAAAACCAAACCAAAACAGACTATTTCTGAGGGGCATCTTGAATTGTTTCCGTACCACTTACAATGCAAAAGTCTTCATCTGTTTAGAAAAGCTGCACTCACATTTCAGCTTACAGTCTATCCATAAACTGTAGGTTGGTAGTTTACTTTTTTTTCTTTACGTTTTCTATACAAAAATAATCACAATTACAAAAAACCTCTTTGCAACAGGGCTTGAATCGTGGCCACCAGCACAAAGGTGAGACAATGAGTATCCGGTTAAAATAGTTGCAGCGTTTTCCCAACTTGGGGAAAAAAAGTTTGGTGATGTATTAAATGCTTCTGAAATTCCCCAGAATAACTCTCTTCTTTTGGTTGAAGGTACTTTTGTTTATCCCAAATGTAAATTGCANAATTAAACCACAAACATTTCTAAGCTCATCCTTGGGAAACGCAGATATTCCAGACTGGCAGTTTTTTATTTCTTTATTGATACCACAAAAAAAGCCTCATGGTAAGTACATTTCCAAACAGCACATCCACTGGAAAAGCAGCTCGTCAATACGGCCTTCCCTGCTATCTGTCTGTCTTTCTCCCTTCTCCTGTCACATGTGGGATTTGACCAGTAACTAGTGTTAAGTTTCAAACCGAACGTGGCCTTGTAATATCAAACTGCTCCTTA
>WEIS01064906.1:0-10412 GCA_013389965.1 Todus mexicanus
TTTTTTTTTTTTTAATTTGTGGATTTTCTCAAAATAGGTGTAGCCAAGCCATGTTCATGAGTAATACTGTGCCTATGAGCAGCATTATATGTGTGTTAACAATGTAGTACTGGCTATGTGGAAGCCTGGCTGGTTAGCTGCCTAGCCAGTGTACGGAAGGACTAAGGATCGAACAGTATAAGACGGTGATTTGACAGAACGGATGATAAAATATCTTTGTAGTAGCATTCTGTGAGGATAAGAGAAAGTTATTACTGCAAAGTCTGAATCATTAACCAGAAATCATTACTGCGTATCAGCCTTGCAAATACCACTATCCTATTACCATGACAGACTGATGATGCTG
The DNA here is from genome assembly GCA_013389965.1 of Todus mexicanus. Classification (NCBI taxonomy): domain Eukaryota; kingdom Metazoa; phylum Chordata; class Aves; order Coraciiformes; family Todidae; genus Todus; species Todus mexicanus. The sequence continues at coordinate 347 of WEIS01064906.1, forward strand.
AAAAAGAGTTGATGTGTGGGTGGGCTCTTGTGTACCATCATCAAGTCTAATAGATGCAGAATGAGTGGTGAATCACTGCTGCTCCTGTTCCTAGAGGTTTTTATTTCAATACTTTTCCTATAATCATTGCACTTCTTTTAGAAGACAGGAGGATCCTCAGCAAACTTTCTTTCTGGCCCCTCTAATTCCATGTGTTTTTCCTACTTTTGCCCCAAACTGTGTTTGTTTATAGTGATGTAATTAGGAGTAGCTCTTTTTTGCATGGTTACATCTCAGTAAACCTCCTCAGTTAAAAAATTACTCATCTCAGGAGACGGAGAAAACATTTCACTTGCAGTCTTTTGCAGGTGACTTTGGCAAGCCTTGGTGTTGTGGGTAATGAAACATAAACCAAAAGGTCTAGGACTGGAAACAGCAATGCTTTGTGTTAGGTGCAATATCACTTCATTCTCTTCCCTTGTATAATTCATGAATGATTTTGGAGAAGAGTGTTTGTTGTTGTGCTCTGGGTTCTGTGCTCTCTTCTCACACATGGGGGGCAAGGGGCCCAGGCTCAGCCAGGAGTGCTACAGATAAGTGCCAGAACTGGCCAGCTGTGGCTTGGGGCCACCTTCTTTCCTGTGATCGATACATCTTGTCTCCTTGATGGCATTTATTCAGTTGCTGTGTGGATTCCACAATGGGTCCACCTGTTCTCCCACTTCTGTTTTGTTCTCCAGGGTTGGGCTGGGGATGAAGTGTTCTGTGGTCTGATGTTGTTGATATCCTTTGATTTGGTGTATAGATAATCACAGTCCTGCATTGCTCTGAAAGTTGCTGTCACCTGGATCATGAGTGATCCAATGCATATAAATATGAGGAATGAGTATGAACATAATGAATGTGCATAGGAAGGATTTGTCCTGATATCAAATACAATGCGATATACCATCACCCCAGAGTAACTGTTCTTTGTAACTGGAAAAAGTCATCCAAACTTCTCAGTCAATAAATCCTCTGGGATCATGATTTTTGACTGCTTTTTCTCATGCTGCATTTCCTCATTGTTTGCTACTCTTACTGCTTGTCTGTCTCTGGATATAAATGGCTTTTTTTCCGCCACAGTAACTGAACACCATGAATAAACGAGATTATAAATTCTTATTGGGGACGTCTCACCCACATCCAAGTGCTATATAAATAATGATGCATCTAGAAGGAAGGTGCTAGTGAAATATGAAGCTGTTCTCATGGTTACTTCCACAGTATGTGCACCCAATATTGGGAGTAAGTATCACAAAACTGTTTAACAAGTCCCTTATTGCAGAGCTCTAGAACAATTCCTCCCCAGACTAGTTTTCTTCTCTCCTCATGCATTTATCTCTCAGTCTTTTGGATCACAAACATACATTACGCTGTCAGCTTTATGGTTCTTTTCTATTATCACTCATAAGAAGTGTTATGCTTCGTCATAAAATTGCAGCTAAGAAAAAAAATCAGTGAATCCAGCATTATTAGGAAGCTTTCATGTCATAATCTATCTGTTCAAAGTTTCCTTTGATTCCTCATTTGTGACCTATCACAAATCTAGGTTGCTGAGGAAAGAATTTTTTTCAGCAGAGAAGATTTTCAACCTTATCTGATATATTCATTTCGGGGTAGAAGTCTGTTCACCATGTTATTGCCTCCTTTTTCCATATAAAGCATGATTCTGATTGTGACACAGCAATTTTGAGCAGGGGACTTCACAGTGGGGTTGCCCCTGAGCTGAGTTGCAGAAAATAAAGGCAAATGTTAATGATCCCAAGAATTCTTGTGTAAAAGTAAGAACTGTATCCTTCAGTAACCTGAAGGACAGCAACAGTCATGGAAGTGTCTAACAGAGCAGCAGGAGGGGTATCTTTCTGATAGGCAGAGAGAATCATGAGAAAGAAAGATATAAGAAACATAAGACTCTTGGGACTAGAGAACTAATCCAAAATGAGTACAGTGGGCATCACTTTGACTTTAATTTGATCTTGGGCTTTTCTTTCAAACTTGCAGGTTTTAATGACATTGAGTCCCTACTCATGTTCCCGGAGCAATTTCTCAGTGAATTTTCCAAATTTTTCTTACTACGTTTATTTTTTTTTTTACCTAGATCAAAAATTCTTTGGTTTAACTTTGATTAAAATGCTGGATAGAAGACAAATGTCTAAAAAATTGAATAAGATCATTAGTCTGTTTCACTATTTTAATTGTGGGGGGTTTTTATTCATCTGGAAGTGATCATCTCAAAAGCTTATTTCAATTATTATTTAAGAAAAAAGAAAAGTAGAATGCTAAAAACCACTTAGGTTTTATTCCTCTGCTACTTGGACTTAGGATTTTTGTTTTGAAATAAAAATCAGCTCCCAAACTTGTGGAATTCTCGGCAAGTGAGAGAATTCTACCACCACTTCAGAGGTTCTCCCATAAGAAACGTACTTTTAGAGTGGACAACCTCACTGATGAAGTTGGTATAAAACCAGTATACAATTATGGTTAGGAGTCTACACAGCACCCCCCAAAAAAGGTGCGACCCTGAAGGAAAATCTAACTCCCCTCCAATAAAGTCTGACTTAAACCATTAGACCTTTCTTTGCTTCCAAGGGCTTTTCCCATCCCCAATGTCTTACTCCTTCATGTCATCTTGAAACTCTGTGCTGAAAGAGATGAAATGATCCATCCAGCTCCCCTTACCCACGGGAGTGTGGGAAAGGGAGCGACTGGCTACAGAGTAAAAATTCCTTGTACCTAAGAAGGAAAATTAAAAGTAGCTTTCTTGGCTGATGTCCCAGCTCTGAAATTGTGCTGGAGACAAAGCAGCTTTTTCTAAGACTGACTCAGAAAAAAAGAGGGCAATGGGGAGAAAAAAAAACAAAGACAAAAACACACACACACTCCCCGCCCCCAACAAGTAGAAAATGTGGTATTTATGAACTACCTCATGCTTAGGGAATTCTACTTTTCTGTTGTGTTTTAGCCATTATATCATCAAAACCTGGCATGTTTTTCACTGCCTGTGGGTATTACCAATACAAGTCTGTACCTGGAGGCCTGAACCTTGCCTTAACTGTTTAATGTTGTGCAATGATTAGGCCATGTCTCTAGGCCCATTTACTCCATCAGATTAACACATCAGGCAAGAACACATACTTAGAGAGAAGTATATCCTGACAGATATAATCAAACACCCTTTAAATCAAGGGAGACGACTGTGACATTAATCTACCCTGGTATAACAGCCCATTTAAATGAGTAGGAGGAGGGAGGTGGTACAAGTGAGGATAGATGGTGTGTTTAAGTAGAGAAATGAAATCTGTAGAATGACTTCAGTGAAGATAGTTTTGATTGAAGTCAAGTAGTAAAATGAACAAGTGAGAGAGATAAATTTCTTTAAGATGGAGACACTTCAGGTTAAAAAATGTGTGTGCATACCAGGGATCTGTAAGCTGCTCAAACCCACAGAGATCTCTGGTCTTGATACAGATAAATTAGCAAACTGAAACAGAACAGCTCATATTCCTTCTGCAAGCCTAAAAATTGTTTTGTACCTTTTATAAATCATTCAGCGCGAGTTCGAGTTAGTAGATTAAGGCCAACCAGATTATAAATAAGAGGATTTTTTGAGGCTAGAGACCAATTTAGGTTGCCAGCTGTGAAGAAAGAGAAAAAGGGTAAAGCAGTTTCATAGACAGTGAATTACTGTGGGTCCGCATGGAAGGTGAGGCTGGAAGAGAGTGCTGGCACTGCCTAATTGGAGCAGCAACGCAATTAAATACAATCGGGAAATGCAAATCTGCAGCGGCCTTGGTACCTTGCTTTGTACAGTCTGGTGTGTTTGAAAAAGGCAACAGATTGTACACGGTGCAGGGGAATTTCTGGGTTATTGGACAAAGTCACGGCTTAGTGTATGTGCCGTGAAGGTGCTGCTCAGAGAATTGATACAGAGCATCCTGATTTGTAGGTGTCTTCTGCAGACTGGACTTCTGTGAAGTGTCTCTCATTTTACTTGGTGTGGTGTGTGCTCTCCTCCTGCCAGGATTCTGCAGCTCAGAACCCAGGTGAATGAGGCCGTTAAGAGACAAAAGCACATAGAGCATGAGTAGCTCCTCAAAGTTGCATGGAAAGCTGGGAGAGCTGTGTTTTAGCTAAATGCCACTACAAGTTACACAAAACAATTAGGGTTGAAAGGTACTTGATGTGCAGTTCTGGAATGGCTAATTAGCTGATGCAAATCCAGTCCAAAGTGCTGTTAAGGAAATCAGACGTAGAAGGTAGATATGAGTATTGTGTAATCTCACCAGGAAGAAAACTGAGACTATACTGAGATTGCTAGACAGAAATACTGATTTTTTATTTTTTTTTTTTCATCGTAGGAAGACATAAATCTTGAAACTACAGCCTTTCTATTAAAACTTTTCCTTTTCAAACTCAAAAATATATCCTGGAGATACAAGTACAAACCACTATTATAACTCAAAAATAATTTCTTTTCTTTGGCTGATTTCTGTCCAATTAAAGCTTTTTTAGTAAAGCACCTTACAAATACAGATTATTTTTTCATCCAACACTTTGTTTTTCCCTAAGATTCTTTTTTTAGCTACCATCTTCATTTGACTTTGAAGAAGTTGGGACATGAAGTTTATAGAGCTGAGGGATGAACATTCGTGAGCAGCAGATGAACCACACGTCCTGTCACATACCTCCAACCCCATTTATCAGGATTCCTTAAAGCCAGACTCAGATGGGCCTGGCCTTTCTATATGACTCTTCTGTTTCCTTTTTTTCAGGCACTATGTTAGGAGAGAACATTATTATTAGGAGTTTCTTTCTCTAATGTTTTCACTTGGATACATGCTACACTTTTTTTTTACCTGATGCAATGACTATTTTATTATGCTGAATAAGTTTTCCTGCTCTTCATCTTCCATTTGGGGATGTGGCTAAACCTTAGAACAAAGGACCTGATAGAAGACAGGTGTAGCACTTTCACTGGGAGAACAGGGAGCTTTTGAAGTGCACTCCTGAAGTCAGCAAACAAAAACTAGGCAGCAAAGAGAGCTGCCTCTTACAGTGTGCTGCCAAGAGGAGACTAAACCCAGATGAAATATTATGCTTTTCAGTCACTGGTCCTACTCCTGAGTGATGAAAGGGATCTGATGACTTTCTCCTGAGTCAGAGCTTTCATTGCCCCTGAGAAAGGGATGCATTGGTTATATAAATGGCAATTAATTGAAGTACCTCAGAGCCTGGGAAACTCCAGAGCAGAGGAACACAAGCCTTTGTAGGTGGCACACAGAAGCTATCAATCAGAAAAAGGGTAACTTTTTTTTTTTTCTTCCTTCTAAGCGGCAATTGTTCCTGCTAATATATTTCTTTCTGAAATCCTACATCCAGCCCCCAGAGGCTCAAAGCTGATGTGCAATATCATTACAAAACCAAACTCTCACATTTGAAATGCATAGAACATAATGAGGAAACCCTCATCAAACTGGAGCAACTACTCGTGCTATTTTGCCTGAAACTGTCTCTATATCCCAGACGAGAGCTCTTCCCCACGCTCATCTTCTAAAGATGTAAGACCTACTTTAGAGAATGACATTTCCGAGTGTGGAGGGCAGAGCTATGAGAAGCCCTCGGGATATTGGAGTGGCTTCAGATTCCTCTCTCTACCAAGTTTGTTCAACCGTGCTTTATCTACAGTCTATACGATTAATTAATGTGTGATAGATTAGTAACTCCCAAATAGGAAATCATGTTCTCGCCACAGGCTATAGCAGAAGTGCACAGGGTCTTGTTCTGACATTGCTTGTGCTGATAAATGCTGAAAGCGACTCTGCTGAATCTATCAGGCTGGCAAAGTCAGTGCAAGGAAGATCTGAGGGCACAGCAGCTAGCAAAGCCACCCATCACCCTCCTATGTAAGACAGCCACTACCAACATACAGACACACGTGTATGTTATACTTGGTCTCAATCCTTTTGTTTAATGGGATGAAAAATAATAAGCTGCCAGAGAAAAACGCAGCTAAAGAGCAGTGCAGCAGCCTGTCTAGTGATATTCCATAGTCGTTGCTGCTTCAGCTTAGTTTTTCTTCATCCTTGCCAAACTCTCTCTTTTGAGCACAGCTTTTGCCTCTGGTGGCTTTGGTGCCAGCCTCTGCTTGTACAAAGGTGTCTAAGGTGGACACATCTCTGTATCTCTGTGCCATGCGGCACTGGGACTCCCTGCTGGCTGTGGGGCAGGAGCAGCCCTCGCTGTTACCCCATGTTGGGGGTTGGAGTAGATGACCTTTAGAGGTTCCTTCCAACCCAAACCAATCTATGATTCTATGTTCCGGTGCCACTGGGGCGTGGGGAACACAGCCGCTGCATCTCCATGGATGTGCACGTGCTAATAAGTAAGGTTTTCTTCCCAGTAGCTGCCATAGTGTTACGTTTTGGATTTCATATGAGAATAATGTTGATAACACTTTGATGTTTTCAGTTGTTGCTAATACAAGGTCAAGGACTTTTCAGCTTCTCATGTCCTGCCAACGAGAAGGCTGGAGGGGCACAAGAAGTCAGGAGGGGATGCAGCCAGGACAGCTGACCCAAACTGGGCATAAGAGTGTAAACTGGTGAAGCTGGCCAGGAGAATCAATTGCTGCTTGGGGACTGGCTGAGCATCAGTCAGTGGGCAGTGAGCAATTGCATTGTGCATCACTTGTCTTCCTTGGGTTTTATTTCTACCTCTTTTTGTTATCTTCCCTTTCATTATAATAATAATTATTATTACTAATATTTTATCTCATTTTAATTGTTAAACTATTCCTATCTCAACCCACAAGTTTTACTTGTTTTCGATTCCAGTGAGCAAGTGGCTGTGTGGTGCTTGGTTGACAGCTGGGCTTAAGCCACAACATTTGCAAAAGCAGTCTACAAATTAGCAGAAAAATATGAACTAATGACAGTTACCTCTTAAAACTCTTCTGTCCAGATTGTTAAACAGGACAAGTTATAATGAGGCCAAGAGAAGCTCAGATGCTTTATGAAAGTGGAATTACCATTCCAAAAGAAGGAGCTGTGCTTATTGCATATAAAAATGTGTTTTGTTTAAAATCTTGGGAAAATGTAACCCTAATTACAAATCCACCCACTATTAGTATCCCATAAACATAAAAGAATCATAGATGAGCAATCCTTTGAGACACATCTTTAAGTGTTATACTTAACCCAATCGCTCTGAACAAAATAGATTTATTTGTACCAAATCTGAAGATTGGAATTGAGAACAATGTGGGGTTTTTTTCTGGTGAGGGTTTTGATAAAATGTCAAACTACGTCAATACCGTGGCTATGGTCTGCAGCACAGGCAGCCTGTAGTTTTGTCTTCCTCAGTAAAATCTCAGCGCAGTTGGATTTCTGCACACCCAATCTTGAAATTATATCTCTACCAGAGAGTGGAAACCCATTGATTTCAGCAGGATACCAACAGGCCACGTGTGGTTTTGTTATATGTGTCTTCATGTCAGTGAATGACCCTCAGAATTTAAAGGAATTCTTTATCAGCAAAAACCCCACGCATTCGTACGTCATTTTTTCCTCATCTCTCTAAAGCTCACTTTGTTACTCATCGCGTTGCAATGGTTTTAGCTGGCTACAGTAACACTGCTGAGTTGAGTGACTTGTGTTGATACTTTGCTAATGGCCAACCCAGCTATGCTTGGGTAGCACCTTCCACTCATACGCTGCAGTTTGTACTTACGGTATCTGCGTTTCACTGTACTTGGATTATACATTTTCTTTTCTCTTGCATTTACTTTTGTCACTTTTTCCTCTTCATCATTTTCTAAAGTGCAGCTGCACAGAATCTCTCTCCATCCCCCTTCCTAACATGAAAGCTGAATAGCTTATTTTTAAGACTCTTTCCACAAAAGTTCCTCAGGATTCCTTGGCAGCCGGTGCAGTCGAAAAACAATTATGCCAACAAACCTGTTTTGAGAATAGCTGTAGCAATTTGCATTCTGTCCCAGTTTCTGACAGAGACTTCCCTTCTAAGGATGGAAAATTGCTCAGTTCTTATCTGTCTCAGTTCTCCAGCTCTAAGGTGGGAATAATAACATTTCTTTTCCCCAGTGCTTTCTCTGTATATTTAGATTAGAAGCACAAAGGGGACAATGGCTCCTTGATTATGTTCTAGGGTGGCTGCTAACACACAGAATTGTTTATCTTGGTTATTATTAATATACATAAAAATAATACTTTCCAATACAAAGGAAAACTAATTTAAATTTTGAACCAGTATTGATTTTCAGTATTTTTTCCAAAGTCTAATGAGGAGAGATTTTCCTTCAGAGTGTTCGTATCATTGTGCCACTTTGCCATTGCACATTAATACTGGGGTTAAGTCCCTATGTGTGTCATGTATATCCTCAAAGGGCTTTTCCTAGGCTACTCCTGTTATGGTGCAATGCTGTGTAGCCCTCAAGTCTGCAAATGAAGACGACCTTTCTCATTTGTCAGCACGTCTTTAAAATATTTAGTTTTATGGCTTTTTAGAAAGAGGGTTTCACTGTAACTTACGGTTGTTGTTGCAGACTAGGCCACTAGGTAATCTATTGTTCCTCAAAAGTATTTCCATACTGCTCATGTTTCTGTTTTGTTTTGATATTTATGCATTCTGAATAGTGAGAACAGCTGTTTGGGAGGCTATATTTCCTTGTGGCAGGAAAAAAAAAGAGAAGGAGGAAGATGAGTGAACTCTTGGTTTCCACACACCACCCCCCACCCCCGCCAAACCACCAGCATGTTCTCTGAAAAAGTTTTCAATTTTTTTACATTCCAAAAAGGTATTGGTGGTCTGAAAAGGAATGCTTTCCAACTGTAAAAATGTCCGCCTTGGTAAGAAAGTAATTTTCCTTCAGAAAGACAATATGACCATTTCTGTAACAGTGAGCACATCACACACCTAGGATTGTTTTTGTCATGTATCCGTAGTGCTGCTGATACAAACGGGGCTCTGGGGCGCTTAGAATCACTCTGCTGCCAAATACTATACACAGAGTGCAGGGAAGTATGAATATCTATTTCTCAGGTAGTTTTTAATACTTTTTCATCTCAAGAAATGTGTGAGGTGTTGGTAATTTTAGAAGTGGTCAGCAAGCCTCTTAGCCCAAGATTCATACTTCTAGTTTCTGTATTATTGGGAGGAGAGTGTTTGTGTCTGAAGCAGTTCAGATGAGTACTAAATTCTCCTCTGGTTTTGAAAGCGTGACTAGTGGCCACTTAATCTCCTTTATTCCTGTTAACCATCTGCAGTATATCTAATTTGCTGGGTTTCTAAGATACTTGCTTTGTTTTTAACAAGCTTTGGGGTATAGGTTAACCAGTGTGTTTATAGAGTATCTGACTACAATCTGCTGAGCTGAAATTTGTGGCTCGACTGTCTCTTCTCTCTTCATATCATAAGCCATTCACCATTTTTATGATTTTACCCCTACCCTGACCCTGGGGAAAAAAAGTCTGTAGATCACCTTGCAGTCTGAGCCTCCTTCTTGACAAGGTACTTTCCCTGCTAATTACCAGAGCTGTTAATTCTGTTGTCAGGTTTGACAGTTGAGAGATGGTGACTATAAATGTCCATTTCCTAGCAGTGAAGAGTTAAGAGAAGGATTGTAAAAGGCAGTTTTGAAAAGCCCTCTGCTTTTCTCACTAAAAGACTGCAAGATTTCAGCAATATTCTGTTTCCAAAGGAAAGATCAACTCCTCTTTCCTGAATACCCTGCAGGGAGAGTGACCTGCGTGGTGAGGGGCTCACTGAAGTTTTGACAGGTTGTTTACTGAGATATTACTTCAGAAACACTGCATAGTAACTTAGAATGGATCTGTGGTAACAACGCAGCAGCTCTTTGCAAACAACAGTAACTGCATGGTTATCTTGTGGCAATACTAGTGCTTCATCTCGTGGTAAAGTGACAAATAACTTTAGCCCGTACCGCATGTGGTGAATTTAATCCAGGGCTATCTTCATGCCAGACATTAAATTATAGATTTGGCTGAAATTACCTTTGCCTCTGCAGATT
>WEIS01064909.1:1018-29669 GCA_013389965.1 Todus mexicanus
GTGGTGGTAAGACATGAAGATGAGGTGAAAATAGCAGCGTAGCATTTAGGAGTGATATAGGGAGAGAACAACCCATGAGAAAAACTAAAAAATGGACAAGATAGTACAGAATATGGGTAGAATATGTCAAGACTTCACGGGAAAGAGGGAATGAGAGAGAAGAGAATGCTCCTTCTCAAAAAAAAGAAAAGAAATATGCAAAAATATAGACAGACGCTGGCAGAGAAACAGAAGATGGTTGAAAGGTAATTAAAACATTGAGAGAACAGGAAGAAGGACATATAATATTAGGACTAGCAAAATGTATTTTATTTATTCATGTTTGTTCTGGATTATTTTTCCCTGGCAGCTGCTGAGGGTCCAATGGATGTGCACCCCCCTCCCTCCATGGAGGGTAGCCAACCACTTCTTTTTGAGGATGATGAATGCACAAGCCAGCCCTGCATGCTTCAACTTTAAACAAAATCCCCTCCTGCCGCGGGCAGCTTCCTCCCAGCCTCCCTGGCAAAAACCTGGCAGTTTTGTTACAACCCTCATGTAGGCTCCTATAAGTTCCTTTTGCAGGTTGATCCATTATTAATTCTGGAATTAGGATGAAATAACTGTGAACCAGGCTCTCCTTTAAAGAGGAAAGAAACAAACTACTCCCTCCTACACCCCTCTCTGTACCATTGGGGTGCAAAGTGCATGCATGCTCCTTGCAGACAGATGGGCTGGGACATCTCAACATGGGCTAGTCAGCCCTCGAGGGTATTTAGCAACTTCTTTGTGGGGTCATCTAAATACTATTGTAATCAGTGGAGATTCCTCCACTTGTTTTAATGGGACTTGGTGTGACCAAATGAGGCTCACACTCCTGAGACTCACAGCCACCCTTTGGCCTCTTCAGAGAATTTGATTTTCTGAGCAATTTAATCAGTGAGAAATTTAGGAAGTTGGGAAAGACAAAATAAGGACTTTAATCCTTTTATTTCTTTCCCTGAGTAAGGGGAGGCCTTTTCCAAGCCTAAAAATGTTTCTAGAAAGCAATTTTTATCAGTCTTGACAGTGACACATGGAATTTTTCGAAAGCCCCATCTGACTTCAGAAATAAGGCTTGGGCAGTTTTTCACTCCTCAGCCACTTCCTCCTGCTCTTCAGCCAGATCTCTAAGGAGGCTTGCGCTGCTTTAAGGGAGATGTGGATAAGGTGTTTTGAGCAACTCTTTTAAAATCAGAGACATATATAAGACCTGACATGTCACAGGACTGGCATTAGACACATGGATCAGGCAAGTCTCACAGCCCAGAGGTCTGAATTTGGAACCTCTGTACACATTTTCTCGCAGTGGTCTTGAATGTGATATATTAGAAATAGTGTAGCCTGCAGGACTGGGGAAGTGATTATGCCCCTGTACTCACCACTGGTGAGGCTGCACCCTGAACTACGAGAAAGACATTACGGTGCTAGAGCATGTCCAATGAAGGGCAATGAAGCTAGAGAGATGTCTAGAGAATGTGTTTTATGAGAACTGGCTGAGGGAACTGGGGTTGTTTAGCCTGGAGAAAAGGAAGCTCAGAAGAGACTTTATCACTCTGTATAACTACTTGAAAGGAGAATTTAGAGGGGTGGGGATTAGTCTCTTCTTCCATGTAACAAGTGATAAGACAAGAAGAAAGGGCTTCAAGTTGTGCCAAGGGAGGTATTTAGAAGATTTGTAGATGAGATGCTTAGGGAAATGGTTTAGTGATGGCATTAGCAGTGTTAGGTCAATGAAAAGACATGAAGATCTTTTCCAACGGAGAGGATTCTGTGATTCTATAAGTGGTGTTGTGCTAGAAAACATGAACACGCCTGGCTCGAGCTCTAGGAGAAAGAGTATGAATGAGATGGATCTATCAGCTAAATAAGAAGCAGATAGGACCTCTTGGATCATAAGAAGATTGTTTGGAAAACCGTGTACTAACTGAGCAAGCTGGGAAAAGACAGAATATTTTAGAGAACTGTCCCACTGCCACAATAGAATGGATGTGGCTCTGCTGCATTAGTGGGGGCCCCAGCTAGCAAGAGTGTCTACATCGCTGCCACAATGGCTTTCTAGCCAATGAGGTTCAAAATGCTCTCAGCGTCATCTTGTTTTCAGCAGGGCAGGAGGTAAAAAGCCCATAAGGAACATACATCAGCAACTGCAGTACGTTGGACTCTGTACATGCAAGACCAGCCAGTGGCTTACAAATGTGTAGTGTAAACAAGTCGGGCAAACAAGTCTGCAGAAACATAAAGATTTCCCTGCCTTGCTTTATTTTCTCAGCTAAAGTACATGGGACCTGTTTTGGTGATAGCTGGACTTTTATTGCTGGACACAGGCTGGGTGTTCTGTCTGTGCTAACCATAGGTTTTATAACACCAGTCAAGGAGTTTAAACTACCCTGAACCAGCTGGGTTATTCAGTCCTAATGAATTATGTTTAGAGTGTTTACACAGCACGATTTCATCTTCTCAAGGCCTGTAACATGAACTGTGGACTCATACTACCATAAGGGTAATGATATATGTGGTACTTGTGCAAGGCTAGAGAAAATAACCTTTCTCCTGCTTAGTTAATTTTAATTAATGTCAGAGTTGAGCTGTACCACTTTTCTCCCTCCCTCCCCCCATATTCTGTAACTTGTAACCTTAACCTTTTGGGCTAGCATTTTCTGTGCCAGGTGACTACTTCAGTCTGATTCTGGAGGAATGTTTCTGGCTGTTCAGCTCTTTCTAGGAATTTTTTTCCCAGAACAGCTTCTTTTGGAAGATGTAGAGCCATTGCACTTTGGAAAGGTATCAGATAGTGATAATGATATGTGGAAAATCTACTTTCATATATGCGTCTTTTGTGACCCCTGTGAAAAATACCCATATTCAGCCAAGTTACAAACCCTTGGAAAATCACAGTTTGCACACACCTGGTAGAGCCTTGTAAGTTTGGCTGCTGATCTCTGTTTCTGTCTGTGGAGACTGTGCTCTGGTCTATAGCTACAGAGACTGAGTGGAAGATTGCTGGCAATGCTCTTCTTGGTGCCTCCTGACATAGCCATGGAGACTTGTGCTCATTATTCACCTTCTGGACAAATGGTGTGGAGAAGGTGTCCTGGGCTTTATTTGTGGAGGTGGCATAAATTGGTGGACTAGACAGGAAAACTGAGGCTGTGAACTTGGAGTGGAGAAGATACTTGGCCACCGCTGTAAGAAACCTTGGGGTGAGAAACTGATGGGGTGAAATGTGGGCAACATCTTGCCACAGAAAACTTGGGAGATTGTGCTGAAGAGTGGAAAGCGGCAAGTGAGGGAAGGCACATAGGACTTAGGACACGGAACTGGAGTGGTAGCACAGGGGGAGGTGACGGGGAAGGTCAGTGGTAGGGAGTGGGATGATGGGGTTGTGCTGCTGAGATCCCATGCAACTGAAGGGAAGCCCAGGATGCTGTGAAAACCAGCATGCATTCATGTAATTGAAGCATATGATTATGTCAGGAAGGTATTGCACAGTCAGCCTTATTTTCATTGTTTTCTAATTTTGAATGCTTGCATTTGTAACCTCAACTTTCTTCTTAATGGAGCCTTCTGTCAGCGACAGGAGTGTCTGTAGTTATTCTGCAATGAACTGGTGCAAAAGGGCCCATGATGATTCTCTAGTATGCAAGTCCTGAACAGTGAATGAAGTAGGTGCTGCACTTAGTAAATTATAGTAAATTATAATGAAATATCTCCATGTCTTTTATTTGTGTTGTGCTTGTATATGATGACTGTAATTCTCTTAAACCTCAGCTACTGCAGAGGTGGAGGGTGAATTAACATGGATGAATGAAGGGCTAACTAGTGGACTTTCAATACAGTTAATGCCCCAAAACAAATTCAATGTTGCTTCGGACAACAGAAGAGTTTGGGTGTTTTAAATAATAAAGTTTTGGTAATTGAAATTCACTGATGTGAGAATATTTTTCACATAGATGTTTACTCTTTTGTTTACCATACAGTGAACTATTGATTACTAAGGTACAGGTATGACTCTGTCCTGATGTACAGTAGAAAACAAAGGAGCAAGATTTGATTCCTATCAGTGTATTTTTCTAAATATCACTTTGTGATGGGGTAAAGAGACATAAAAGTGCAGCTCTGCAGATAATTGCCAGAACTCATAAAACACTTTCCCCCCCCCCCTTTTTCATTTCTTGACAACTGCAGCAGCAGGGACAATATCCAGGATTGTACAAAGAGTAACCATTGTAGTAGCACCCCTGGTGTGTTTATCCATCACTCTGCACTGGCAGTAAACATTCAAAACCCAGCAGGAGAGAGCCCTGAGCACCCTGCTGTTGGTGACCCTGCTGTTGCTGATCCTGTTTTGAGCATGGAGTTGCACAAGATCTCTAAAGGTCCCTTCCCACCTCAGCCATGCTGTGTCAAGAAGGGTTGGTGGCTGGGGTGCCAGGCTGGCAAACCTCAGGCACACCTGCATATGCTGCCTGCTGGCTAGCAGTGAGGTAGTGCCATAGGTGGGACCCTGGTTGGTGGGACACAGGGTTTGTGGCTCCTCGGAGATGGCTCCCTTAGACTGGGCCACTACTTTGAGGGAGGCAAAAGAATGTGTCAGCACACACAATTGCTCTCCTGGATTAGGACCCTCAGGGGGCTATTTGCTCTGCCTATCTTTGGTCATGAAATTTCAATGCAGGAAGCTTTTTCCCCTATCTTGTCTGTGGAGGAAGACTAGCTCAGGCAGAAGGTGACTCAGAGTATCCAAGCCAAATTCCTGCCCTGAATCACCTCCTGGGACATCGCTCCTTTGGCAGTAAAGGCAGATTGCCTGATACTGAAGGACGAACTTCTCTACATTTTATACCTAAAGATGTCAATGCACCTTCATTTTAAAGCTTATAGTTAATAAATGAGCATTCACAAGCTACCACAGGAGAAAACTTTCTGTCAAATTTCTGTACCCAAGCCAAGGACAAAAAGTGGGTTCAATGGCACACAGGAGAATACAGAAAATATTGCTCTGCTAGGGTAAGCATATTGATCATCTTTCCTGCTTGAAGCCTTTAATGTTAGCACAGGGGCAAAGGCTCTCCTCCTAACTACAGATTTCTTTTTCTTCTTTTTCTTCTTTTTTTTTTTTTTTGAGAAAGAGACTGGGAGTTCAAAACAATTTATTAAACTGAGTTACTGCAAATATGTGGCCTTTTACATGTCCATTTTCAGTTTACGAATCTGTAAAAATACTCATCCTGCTGAATATTTTAAAGCATGCCAAACCCCAAGTGTTTTACGGAAGAGAAGGGAATGTGTAAGCCTGTCAAATTTTGATAAGCCGAAATGTTAATTATAATTTTATCACAAGGTATCAATATAAGGAGTGACAATTATTTGTGATCATTGAGGCTTGAACCTGTTTCCCCCAACAGATACCTTTTTAATCTCTGTGGGCTGTAGTTTTGCTTTGGAGTTTTAGACAACAGCCTTCTGTGGAGCTTTTGCGCAAGATGTGAGATTTGACAGGCACGGATTCAGTAGAGACTTTAATGGTTAATGTAATTTTTTCCCCATTAGTCCCAGAGGCCTGAGACCATAGAAGTCTTCAATTTTTTCCACTGAAAGATGTTACATGAGCAGAGGATAATACGAAGATTGGCTAGGTACTGCTGTCTCATGCACATATGCTCGTTGGCTGCTGGACCAAACAGAGAAGCACTGAGCTCTCTCTGCCTCTTGCTTGGTGGGGCTCAAAGAAGTTTCTTTCTTCTGCCACATTAACGATTTAAGAAAAAAAAAAAAGGAAAAAGAAAGAAAAGTAGGGGCATTACTGCGCCTGATTTATCCTCTGACAGCTTGACTGATGGTTTTAAAAGCAGTTGAAGGAACATAGGAAGACAGCAAGATACTCAGCATGATGATGTAGACTTTCTTTTTCTCTAGGAAACTAGGCTTAAAAATGTTCCTAGGCCTCTTATGTGCACACACACACACCCCCACACACCCCCTGACATGTCAGAGGCTTTTTCTGAACAAAACTTGAAAACCTTGAGTGGCTGGGGTGGGAAGGTGTGGGTCATGGCCCACTCCCGAGAGCAGAGGGGTGGATGACTGGCAGTCCCTGGTTGCTGGCCCAGCTAAGGGAAGACTTGGTAGAAGCAAGTCTTGCCTCAATTATTTGATTAGGAAGGTTTGAAACAGTAGGATGCAAAAATCTGCTTTCAATGTTCATTCCAAGAGTGGTAATTGAGTTTTAAATATTTATGTCAGAACCTGGAGCTGTGCTAGTGAATGCACTATAGACTTTCCCCAGTGGTAAGCCCGGCTTGCTGGAGACCCTACTCTGCAAATATCCCCATTGCAGAGTAGAGTGGGGAGAAGGAAAGGAAGGACACCAAGCAGACCTGTGAAAATTATTTATTTTGCCGATTATAGAGGTCTTACTTCTCCACAGGCAATACTTCCAGTGTGGAGCTACAGAAACTGGGGAGGAGAGGGCTTCTGAATAAAACCAGCACATGAATAACTTGCAGGTCTGTGTTCACACCACTAGGAACTATTTGCCCCAAAACAACACTGGCTCTACAGAAAGATGAGGCAATGACAAGTGGAAAGATTCTTGTCTGCCCTTGCCATTTGTAACTCTTGCTAATTGTCATTACTGATCCCATGTGAGATACTCGGAGATACATATACACTTTTACTGCTAATGTAAATAGGATTGTTTTCTCTGCAGGTAGTGCAGAAACAGGTCCATGGTCCTGTGCTCTGTAGCAGGCATAGGCAATGAATAAAAGGGAGGCCTTATTTCCTAGCCCAGCCCTGGATCTGCTATGACAGTATGACAATATGCCACATGTACCTATTTTAACGTGCACCAGTAATACAGCTCTAAGGCTACAACTGGGATTTAAGGTTTTCAAGGCTCAAGACACCGGTTACTCGAACTCGAGAACCTGCCTTCCATGGGGTCTTTGACAACCCCCTGTACCTCGTGGAAGGCAGCTTTGGTGGGTGGGCAGGACATGTGCTGCTCTGCCAGCCGCAGCAAGGGGGACGTGCTCAGGTGCAATTATTTTATACCTGGGGCCGAGAGGCAGAACAAGCCGCATCTTACAGCCGCAGAGCCCTTCCAAAGCACTAAGGAGCCCATCAAGCGCTGCATTTTCCTTCTCCCTGCTGGCCGGGCCGAGCCGCGGCAAGGGGTGCCCGCGGCCGCCGTTGCCCTCGCTGCTGTGGGCCGAGGGTAGCTTTCTCGCTCTCGACCNCTCCGCCGTCCGGCGCTGCCCCCGCGGCACCCGTCGCCTGCGGGGAGGGCGAAGCCAGGCGCTATGCGAGGTGCAGGTGATCCGCCAAAACGTGCGCGGGGCTGTCCTGTCTCCGCCGCGTCTCGGGAGGGTGGCGGGGCGCGAAGGTTACTTTAAAACCCAGTAGGGTTGCGCCTGCATCGCACCAGCGGTGTTTCAAGCGGAGGAGGGTTATCCTTGTGCTTCGTATGCAAGTACATCCAGATAACTTACAGACGGGGTTTTGGTGGGGGATCTTTGTTCCCGCTGGAGGTTTGGTGTTGGTTTACGTTGGGGTTTGGTTTTGTTGGTTGTTGGCTTTTTTTTTTTTAAATGGTTGATTTATCCTCCCTTGTGCTGGCCGTTAGCGGAGATGATATACGGTAACTCGGGTGCTGTCATGAAATGCTAGATATCTCGCTGGGTTTTCAGAAAACGGCTTTATTTTTTTTCTTTAACGAGAAGAGGGGGGTGAAGCCCCCTGCCCAGATAGGATCCCCGCTCTGCAGAGTGGCCGCATTCAGAGTTTGTCACGGGGTTAGATGCTGCCTCCTGGCTGACGTCGAGGTGCAAAAGATGTGATTTACGAACCCTGCCTCATCCATCACTCGAGCGCTTTGTTCCAACATGCCGTCCGGTGGAGGGACTTCATGGGAAGCAGCTCTCTGCTTCTTCGGAGGTGTGGATACGCTTAAGATGTGTGCACCAGGCTGTTAGCTGGGGACGCATTAAGGGTGTGTGTTTGTAATAGATATCTAAAAAACCCCCAAAAGCCCACCACAAAAGAAACACGGCAAATAGGCTTTTGATAAGGTTCCATTAATTGAACTATAAACATAGTAATTCTGCCGTTCTTTTTTCCTCACTGAAACTCTTCTTCACTGATACAGTCCATTTTTTTTTTCCCCGCGGAGTTTTTTTCAGAGATATTTTCTTTTGATACAGATTTTCTTATGTTTTGGGTCTGACTGAGACAATTGGAAAATATTTGTAACCTTCCAATTTCTTACATATATAAATGTCCTGGTTTTAGTCTTTCTGTACTCAGACTGGGGTCACAGGTCTTTTTGAAATGCCCACTGAGTTTGAACTAAGGCAGAGCTTATACGATGATGATAATAGCAATTCAGGAAAACCCCCCCTTCTTCTGGAAATGCTATTTATTCCTGGCTAAGTAATGGTGCGGAACTGGATTTCAGCTTATTGTTCACTGCATGAAAAGTGAAACGTAAAAGTAGCCCTCACTGAAGATTACAGAGTTGGGACAGCCTTGTGCTGTGCTGTTCGTGGCACTGGTGTGTCTGTGACTGTTGGTACAGGGCTATGGGACACTGGAAAATTCCTGCCACACATGCTTTTGTTGGCAGTGTAGTTAAAAAGTCCAAATCTCTAGTTCAAACCTGTAAGATCTGTCATAGTGTTTGGACAGCTTGCCAGGTATGTAAATACAAATGAAGATTGTTTTCTGCTTCTTGACTAGGGGAAGGTTGGGCCACACCTGATGGAAGTTTTATTTGCATGTTTTGAAGTCTCTGAGAGCACTGTTCAGTGCCGTGGAATATGCAGATGAGAAATGCTACCAGGACAATAAATATCATTTCAACCTTAATATAGCGTGCTTAATTTATACATGCAGATGCAGTTAACACAGAACAAGCAGCTCATCCAAAGATATGCTGTGACTTAGCGGAGTGTGCAGGGAATGAGCAGGTAGATTCTTCTAATTGCTGATCACCCTTCCCCAAGTGACTCACTTGGGCTTCCAGCTGTGCCAAAACCCCTGGGTTTTGTTGTACCTGTTCCTGGCACCATTTCAGGGTTCTCACCTTGACCCGTCCATGAACTGGAGCAGGAGCTTCATCAGTCTGAGGAAGGCATCAGCACAGTTTTAACTGTAGCCACATGTGTTGTCCCAGTGAAATTAAAGAGGGATGCTCACAAGGAAGTATGCATGCAGAATTTTTCAAACTCAGTGCTGCCTCTTGTAAGCTTTCCAGGGAGTGAACTGCACATCTTTTTTACTTACATGGTTTTGAGAACAAACGCCATATTGTGTTTGGATTCAGTACGGAAGAACTATCGTTACCTAGGACCAACACCAACAGAGTAGGAGCAGTGGTGCTTCTCTGCTGGAGTTTATGCATGGGACTTGAAGTTTTTCTGGAAGCTAATGAAGTTTATACTCTTACATGTACAAGCCATCCTTTTGAACAGAATTTAGTTTCATAAGTCGGTGAAATATTTTTCAGACTGTAACCCCAATCAGTTGCTGGTATCTGGAGGATGCATGTCTAGAGGGATGCATGTGATCTCGATGATGCCCTGATCAGTTGGCATGATTCTACCAAAGACCTGGTGATTTGTGGTTTTGACCCAATGGCTGTTGACTTTGAGATCTGGCCTTGCTTACTGGCCTTTTAAGAGAGTGGTCTTACATGGCCTTCTGTGTACCTGTATTTATTTTTCAGCTAGTTCTATACCCCTGCTGTACATCAGGAAGAAGTTACTCAGGCAAGTAATTCCACTGGCTTGAGCGTGGTTATTCAGCTGGATAAGTGGTGTGCCATCTGAGTTCACGGCAGTAGATTTTGCTCGTGAGCGCTTTCTTTTTGTGGAGAATGTGGGAAACTAATTCCCAGAGTCTGAGATCCTGGCATGCCTTGAATTCTGTCCTGTTCTAATGCTTTGCCTCTATCCGGTGAGTGGGTGGCCTGGAAGTGAGATGGGAGGCTTGACGTTCCTCCACTTTACTGTAAGCAGCTCTTCCAGAGAAATTCCACAGCTGTTTCTGAGGCTGTCCTCCAGAGTTGCCTGCTTGCTTTGCTGATGCTATTTTCTACACAAATAGGTTTTCTGCTGCTGTGCTGGGCTCAATGAAAGGAGCAGAGGAGCCCTTGGCAGAGATGTAGCTCTGTACCACGGTAAAAACCTTCAGCCCTCATCAGGACAAACTGATTGTACAGCATCCTCCTGTATCCCGGGCTGGCCAAGGCTCAGCATTTGCTGGTCCGACTGCAGCAGAGTCGACCTCTACCTCAATGGGACTGTCTTGGTGCAGGTGGCCCAGTGTCAGCATCGTGGGTTGAGGGATGCTGGGGATGGCGAGAAGAGATATGCTGAAATCTCTGGGATGAGATCACCTTCAGGGCTGAGGATTGTGAAGGAGAGCCCCAGGAGCTTCCACACTTAGAGCTGGGTAATAGTCTTTCAGCCCTAACAAGGCATTTCACCCCTTTTGGGTGCAAATGACCTTGCTCTCCCTGTCTTCCTGCTACAGAAATTACCCTTTCAGAGTAACTTTCAGATGTAAATGAGTTGGTATTTTGCCCCTCCTACTCCAGATGCATAAAAACTGGGCAGTTACAGAGGTTAACTGCAATGTGTGTTGTACAGTTTGCAGGCTTGATTGAGCAAGGCGTCATTTCCTGGGACATAGCTTGATCTGGAAACGCCACTAATCAAACACACCACAGTTTTCATCATGTTTTGGTTTATTACATTGTAATTTAGTTTTCCCTGGAAATGAATGCTGTCTGTCTCCTGCCCGTTATGTTCGGCCAGTTTCAACCAGATTGCACCGATAGCTGTCAGTCTTGAAGATGATTCATTTCCCACTTGTTTCTGTTAAGATTAGTGGTTGGCTGCGAAATCTTTGAAACAGTGCTCTCTCTGAAGAAAAGGAGACTGTTTTCAGCTGTTCTCCATTCTGCCCAGCAGCAGCTGTGTAGTGATCAAGCATGCAACACCTTCGTAACCGTGGACACCTTGCGAGATATGCATGCTCTCTAGGGCAGGAAGAGGTGTAGAGGTGGCTGCAGGAGCTGCAGTGGCTGCTGATGGAGGGATAGGAGGGCAGAGGACACAGATTTCCAGCAGACAGGGCCTGTTACACCTACACACAGCGCAGCTACTTTTTTGTTTGTCAAGCTGAAGCCACTTGAAATTTAGGAAGGCTGGCAGATTGATAACCTTAGCTTCCTTGACTTGAGCCTGCTTTCCTTGACCAACAGATCACCTTGGGCTGAATGGAGGTGATCATTGGAGAAGACAGGAACATGCAGCACGGGCAGGACTTACGCAGAGGTGTGTGTGCAAACTTGTCTGTGTGCAATGGCAGTGTGTTTATTTAGGTATTCACTGGTGTCATCCTGTTGAATTCAATTGTAATTTGACAGTGATGAAAATATGATATTCATCACTGTACAATTATCCCAAAATAGCTTCTATGAGTGAATCCATTTTCTGATTTCTCTGATTCCCATGCAGCCCCCTCCTCACCATTACTTTAGGCAGGTGTGTACTTGGGCAGATGCTGTGCTGTGAGATGTCAGGGACATGCTTCTGTATTGTTAAGATCTGTAGTGTAGATGCAGCTGGTCTGTCATGAGTGTTTTGGGTGGTCTGCCTCAGAAATCTGGGCAAAACTATCCTAGGCTTATCCTCACCTGAGCTGTGCCTGAGTGAGACAGCTTTTCAGTATAGCTATGCTGGGCATAGTGGGCACATTTCTTCCAGCCCTGGACTGGCAGAAAAGACCAGCATCTGTTCAGGCAGCAGCATAAGAAACAGGAGCATGAGCGTATTGAGTAGTATATGTGGGATGCACATGCAATTCCTCACCCACTGTATGTTTTTCTACCCTCTTTGTTGCTGCTGGTCTTCAGACAATACACACCTCTTGTCTCGTGATACGAAGTGTGGTTCTTTGGAGATTGCCAGTGTCACTCTCTAATGTCAAAATACTTGTCACATGAGAGGGCCAAGATGAATCTTTTCAGACATCCTGTGATGCAGCTAAGACCAGATGCATTTGTCAAGGTGAGAACCGTGTAGCTGGCTCCTCATAATGGGTTACAGAGGATGTGGAGCATCAAGCCATGTCAACAGAGCAAAGGAGGATGCTGTTCCCCCCAAAAAACCCTCTGCCAGACCAAGATGGGGCTGGGCACCTCTGACATCTGCGTGTTACCTCTACACTATTACAGATGCAGCATTTAGTGAAGGAGTATGTCTGTTGCTTCCTTTCCTTTCCCTTCCGTGGACACCAACTCGTACCACTGGCAGTGTGATACCTAAGATTGTGGTAGCTCAGAATGGGCTTTTGGGCTTGGACCAGAAATCCCGTGCATGTCCCTCCTCTGATAGTGTTGGCTACCCAAGTTTTGGTGTGAGGATTCCTGAAACAGGCCGTCGTGGGGTAAAATGTTGCTGCTGTTAACATTTCTTCTTGTTAACTGTATTGTGCTAACTATATGTATTTAGTGATGATGTAGTGCTTTCTCTCTTAGGTTTTAAACTAAACTAAGCAGGTTGCATTCCAAGAAGGAAAGATTGCAATTCTTCCACCACCATGATGGA
This sequence comes from Todus mexicanus, assembly GCA_013389965.1. Taxonomy (NCBI): domain Eukaryota; kingdom Metazoa; phylum Chordata; class Aves; order Coraciiformes; family Todidae; genus Todus; species Todus mexicanus. Next base: position 13,657 of record WEIS01064909.1, read on the forward strand.
CTTTTCCACAGTAGAGTTTTTCCAAAAGATGTGCACTGGAGAGAGCTGGTGTGTGGTCCAAGTGCCTGGGAAGCTGCGGGCTCTGACTGGCTGAACCTGAGGGACTTGATAGCTCTGGGTTTTGCAGGTTCTGCTCTATGAGAATGGGGAAAGATGGAAGTGAGGCTTGCTTTGGTAGGAACAAAAGAGCATATAAAGCTTGGAGTAGTTGCTAGCACCTACAGATAAAATTACAGTGTAAAAATACTACTTAAAAGAAAGGCGTGTGTGTTTACAAATAGCGGCATAAAAAGACAAATAAGACTTTTTAAATAGCATGAAGTAGGCTTCATAGCAAGCATGCTGTGAGACACATTGCCTCTTGACAGCTAATATCATCCATAAATAAACCAAGTTAGGTTGTTGCTGTTGCAGCTGGTTTCCCTCATGAGGCATGGTGAGACAGACTCCTCTGACTCTTGAGAAATATGTTGGCAATTTGCCTGAAGTCTGAGGCACACAGGATAATTTACTTAAAAAACATAATATAACAATTACTGTCCAGAATGAACACATACAACCATAATGTTTGCTTGCAGTTGTATTTTCTATGACACACTCTCAGAAGTTGGTTGTTGGCTGTATTCATCAGCAAACACAGCCTGGAGGTGATTGGCTTCTTCCCTGACCTACAGTTACAGCAGTAAGTTTTAATGTGGGAGATATTAGGGATTCAGCAGCTTGAGCAGAAGGCTCAAGGCTCAGAAGGCTGCCGGGAGGGTCATTTGGGATCCAGACTGTGAGAGCTTTCCTTCTGACCTTGGGTCACATCAGCTGCTCAGGGTCTCCGGTCTTTACATATGATCCATTAGAATTCATTTCAGAGCAACTGATTGATACTGGTCTTGGTTTCCTCCTTTGAAACAACCCCCAAATCCCTAAATGTTTGTGCATGGAATTTAAGTTTAAATAGAAAGTCCTCTCTCCTCCTTGCTCTTTACCCTAGGTAAAGGTGGAAGAAAAAGGGAGTCATTCACAGCCATCTGCTGGAGGCATCAGTCACACTGGGAACACAGTCTGCTAGTTGTTCCACACATTATTAATGATAAAAAGTTATAAACATATGAGCTCATAATTACTTTGTGTTTAAACTACTTGCAAAATAGTGACAGTAGAAGAACAATGAGGTTACAAAATACAGGTAGACAAAAGCAAGAAAGTGCTAGGACTGATGTTGCATAGCTCCCCTTTGCATCTGCGTTATGATACAATCTTTAATTCTAGAATTGTGTAATTTTTTCCCTTTTACAGAGTCCCTCTTTCAGTGGATAGATATTTACTGTGAAATTAATTTTCTCTTCCACACATTTACTTTCTGCATGTGTGTCCACACCTATTTATTTTGCACCCCACCCAAACCTTGAACTGCTTGAACTGAGCAGTGCTGCTAATTCCTTCCCAAGGGCTTTGCAGGTGGGGAAGTTATTTTTGCAATATCTCAGGTATGGGTACTATCTTCATTTTCATAGTTGAGTAGTGTAGGCAAGAGGAAGTGCAGCTCAGATAATTGAAATGCCTTCAGTTTTGGCTGCCTCCAAGAGATATTTAGGGGTGATTTTATTTTTCACTCACCCCTGAATACCTGGCATGATATATCATTTAATCTGCTGGAAGCACAAGGATGATGACATCTGTAAGTCTTGGCATTCTTGCAGGTTAGCCCTAGATGTCTTGGCTTTGCAAAGGGTGGAAGCTGCCCTGTTAGAGGTGGCCTGAAGGAAAAAACCCCCAAACTTGTTCCAGGGACATACTGAGCATCTTACAAAGACTGTGGAGCTGAAGAAGAGGTAATTTCTGCCTGCATGTGGTACATCCAACTTCCTCAAGCAAGGTGGTTGTTCCTTTTTTTTTTTTTTTTCCCCCCCCCTTTTTTTTTTTTTCTTGTTTCTCTCTAGCGGGCTTCTNGCTGCATTGCCTCCTTCTCTGATCTCACCTCTAATGGGTGCGTCAGGGTTTGAGAGACAGTCATCACTTTTATCACACAACTGTGTCTTTTTTGCAAGGCAGTTGATTTCCAGGGCTCAAATGATTTGCAATCATTAAATGGAGACAGAATCAATACAGATGTACACAGGTGCTGCATGAAGCTTGTATGGGACGTCTTCGTTATGACACCGCTTAATTTTATAGTGTTCAAGTTTGCAGTCTTTATATTAAAAATTTATCATAGCTGGGTTTAAACATTATTTTATAACCGTACAAAGGGAAAAGGGAGAGATAAATAAAAAATAGTCCTGCCTCATGAATCTGCAGTTACTCGGGTCATCCAGAGGGTGTAGACCTTTGAGCTGTAGCGTTGATTTCTAACCCCTGAGGTAACAGCCTTCTTAAGAGCACTGTTTGGCTGTGGATGGTGGTAGTCCTGACACGCTCAGCAGTTCATCTGCCGCTGCGTTGGGGGCTTCACAGCCCCGAGCCAGGATACCCTCAGATGCCTTTTAAAGATAGGCTGAGCAGAACACTGTGCTTCCTGAGTCCTCTCTGACTTGCATGTGTCTGTTCTGCTCTTCCCTCTGTGGCAGCCTAGTTTCTCCCCCACTTAAACTCACTCTTTCTAGTTCCCCCTCCTTCCCTTCTGTTCCTGTGCATCCCTAACAAATGCCACCTGCTTCTATTTTTGCTTTCTGGTACCATCACTCTAGACCATGCCCATCTTTTTTTTTTTTTTACTACCAGTGCCACTTCATAATTTTCAGAGATCCCAGATCTAGATACTCAGGTAGGATTCTGTGGAATCTTGATTCTCATTTAGATCTGTAATTTTTGCTTGTTCAAACTGTAGATAAAGGCCAGCCCAATACCTTTGAATGAAGCATTTTAGAGAATTCATCTTCCTTACTTTTAGTCCAGAGCAATTACTGTGGGCATCCTTTGAGATCTGTCTATGGGTAAACGGCTGCTTTAGGCCAGCTCTATAAAAATAGTTTGCATGTAGAGGATATTCTGCATTCTGCCCTGTTTCTCAGTGTTTCGTTGTATGCAGACTTGCCTGATCTCACCTACCTTATACAGTTAAGTCTAGGTGGATGTACCATTGTATAGGGTTTAGTATGAGATTGATATTACATCAATTCATAGAAGAGTGAGGAAGATTGTCTGCTTGTGATTTTTTTTTTTCTGGAAATGAATAGAAATGTGATCGTGCATGCAGGAGTGTGCAAGTTCTAGAGGCTGGGCTTCCAGCTGAAATGCAAGTTGGTACAGCTCAGCTGCTTCACAGAGAAGTAATGTCTGTAGCCCAAGTAAGCCATTAGATGCTTTTGGCCTGTGTGTCAGTCTTCTGACCAATTTACAGTGAGTTTCTTCCTACAGCTTTCTTCAGAGGAAAGCAGGGCAGGTCGTATAAATCTCCTATTGCTGTTTAGAAAGGATGCAGCAGAAATTTCTGATTATATTCAAATAAGTTTGGGTCTTCAGCTAATCCCTGACACAATGTTGTTCTCTGTATTTTATATGTGTGTTTTTCTTTTGGGGTAAGCATGTTTGGGCAGATCTTCAGGCACTGGTACAGTGCTCCAGGTCCCCTGGGAAAGAAGCGCCTCCTCTGTGAGGGGGGCTGGGGGTGAATGGCCCCTGTGCTGGGTGTGCCTTGCTGGCCTCCCTCCATCCTTGGTTTGCCTCCCACTCTCCTCTTCCTCATAGCATCTGTGGTCAGATACTGAAAGGCAGGGACAGGGCTTTGAAAAAGCTGGCTCAGCAGAGGAGATGGAGAGCCAGCTGATGCCAGTATTAATATTCTTTCAAAATTGATGGATGAGATGATTATAAAATTGCAGAGGGAAGTGAAACTTAACAGAATTCATGTTTTAATTGCATTCTGGATTTTTTTCAGCAGTCAGCTTCTGAAGTGCAGGGCAGATCAAGCATTTTTGTGAGGATATTGATGTAGACCGTATTGTTTTTAAAGGAAAAGGAAAAACTTGTGCCAATCTGTTTTCCACGCTGTGGTGTGCTCATTCTTCTTCAGTTATACCATGTGATAGCATGCTCTGTCATGTCTGTAAATCAGATCTGAAATACTGTCCTGATGCAACTAGATTAAAAAAAGAATCTATTGCAAGCACCTGTGGTGCCCAAGCCTGTGAGGGCTACCTAGGTCCTGGACTTGTAATTTCTCCTGTGTGCCCTTCATCCTCATGGAGAGGAGTGAGGATGCTGGAGTCATTTAGCATGTGGTGAGCAGCAGGGTGGATCTGTTTCCTCCACCCTGCATGCCAGCCTTCTGACACTGACACCTGTTTACCTCTATCTGTGGAAGATCCTTTTTCAGCCAAAGAAGCCCCCCTACTCAGTCTGTGAGTAGCACTCCTAAATGGATGGCCTGCCTTACAGAAGAAGGGTTCTTGCACTTCAGCTTGCACTCTTCTTTCTGGTTTTCTCTGTTATTACTGTTGTCACTAGGAGGAATGCCTTTTCTCATCCTGAGGAGTGCCTGCACTGAACATCAGTGCAGATACATGTGGTTCATGAGCAGGACTGGAGCCTGCATGTATGCTGCACCCATTAGGGCTGCTTCTGTCCTGGTTGTGTCCATGGATGAGCTGTTGTCACTGATACAGCTCTCTTTGCCTCATGGGTCTGGCTTTTGCACCCTGCAGTATGCTGAGAAGGTTCCATTTAGTAAAGTGTACTTGTAGGCTCTTCATGAGACAGCAGTTCATTTTTTATTCAAGGACTTTGCCAGATGTCATTCATTAATTTTGTTAGGTTGGCGTGTGTGTGGCTGGCGTGTCTGAGTGCCATACATAGTGCAATCTTGATAACTACTGTGGTGAAATGCTTTCCTCTAAACAGTAGTATATTTAGGTGCTCTGCAAAGAAAAGGGGAAGGCTATGACAGCAATAATCAACATGATTTTAGGCATAATGGATGTTGGTGAACTGGAAGCAGTGAATAGCTAACTTCTTATGAGTGCTATCTTGAAAATATGTCCCAGATGTTTGCATGCTGCATGAACATTTCTCATGCACAGGTGTTTTGTGTATGCTTCATCCAGGATTGGACCAAAACACTGTTCATCTGGTTTTGTTTTTCTTCAGGCTTTAACAAAACCAATTTTCTTTGTAGTATTTTTCCCTAGCTTTTATTTCCTCTGGGCCTGAGAATTTCTTCCCACAGTCTTCATGACTCAGACATAACTTTCCCTAATTGTGTGTATTTCGAAAAAGTACATGTGTAAATGTTTTAGTTCAAAGAAGAAAGTATCAGCCTTTTTTCTTGCCTCCTCCTCTCTCCCAGCAGCAAGAGATGGGGACAGAGGCGGGGCTGAAGATGTGACTGCATGACTGTGAGTCTGAGGTCTATCCAGGGACAGGGCTGCAAGTGTGAGCCTTGTGGTGCATTCAGGGACAGGATTGGAGAACAGCATTGCCACTCCCTCTCTAGAGCAGCGAAGGATGGCTTTAGGGGGACTAAAATGAGGTCCTGTTTCTATTTTTTAAGTGCCTATCCATCCAGCCATTCTGCTTTGTTGCTTATTCAGCATTTCACTTCAGGAGGCCTGCAGGTATGTTGCCATATCAGAACAATGTGTCCTCTTTGAGATGCCTGCATTTGCAGTATCTGGCAGTTTTGTGTGTGCATAGCTAGGGACAGAAGTGCTTGTGAGCCAGTATGGTAGCTGAGGGATTGTTAAGGCTTGTGATACTTGGTTAGACTCAGCAGGCTGCTACTCGATGCCAAGAAGCATGACATACATAGTGGTGTCATGCTGAGGTGGTTTCAGAAGGATATGGCAGCTTTTGCACCCAGGGTTGTCCAATCTAAGGGCACATTGTTTAAGCTGGAGAGACACTTGATGAGAGGGCAGGATGATTATTTGCATTACTAATGAGATGATTAGTAGACAGTGTTTGTGATTCTCATTAGAAACCTGTGGAAGATTGAGATCAAACAGAAAGGTGATGGTGTGGGTGTGGAGAGGTGTGTGTCTGCTTCTCAGACCTCGATTAATAATACTGTTTGTTGCCTTCCATAAGGCAGTGTGGAAGGGAAGCTGGAAGATGGTCCCAAACTATTTACTCTTGGTATTTGTCACATGTTCAACTGACTGAATGAGTTCAAATGGAAAATGCTTTTTCCCAAGCCAGAAAAAAAGATATTCCACCCAATTTTTAATGTAAAAGCAAAATACAAAAGCATCCTTCTTCTCTGTTTCCTTCTTTCACTCTATTTCTTCTATGTTTCCCTTAGTGGGAAAATGAGAAAAAGGGAAGATTGAAGAAAGTTTTGTATGGATGCTCACACATGTGTGTATGGAGGAAAAAACAAAATATGTGGATATTTTTGACTTATCAGAAAAAGACTAGTGCAAATCAGTGCTTTATGTAAATTTGCTCTATGAAAAACATGCATTTAACAAATTGAAGTAATTTTGCAAGTTATTGCGCTTTGTATTCTGATGGTACATAAACATAGATTTGATTCTTCACTTTATCGCCCTTGTGATTATCGTTTTCTAACTACAGCGCAGCTGCATTGATTTAAAACTAGTATAGGGTATTGGCTAGCCATGTCCAATTATTTTTCTATTAGCTCAGTAGCTGGCTTTTTTTTTGTTTAATAATAGTTAGTAGTACAGATGGTGGCAACTCAGCTCTGAAATGTGCCGTACACTACTTTGAGTGGCCTGACCTGCCTGCTGCTTAGCTGTTCCTGTGTCACAGTTCAGGAGCCTCTCTTCTCCATTTTGTTTATGACACATGGGTCTGAGCAAAAGCCAGTGACTGCTTTCAGATGAAGTTGCTGATGTGATATGCTGTATACTCTTGATGTGTTATCAGCTTCCACCTTTTGTAAATGAAATCAAGGAGGGTGATGTGCACATCCTGTTTTATTTGAGCATGACTTAGTGCAGAGGATGTGAGAAACACATGCAGTCATCCGGGTGGATGAAACCATCATTGAATGTTTCATTAATGTCACACATGAAAGAAATTCTGAGCTTGTGTGTGAAATATATGTGTCTTGTCTAAGAGAGGAAGATCCTTGACAGTACTTTTAAAGCTATTGGAAAACCGTGGGTTAAATAGCTACCTTGATGACCACATTAACATTTTATTTTATTTTATTCCTACTTTTCTGATTGCGGGCAAGATGCAAAAGAAAAAAAAAGATAAGGGAGCAGTTAGTTTGTTTGGGATTTTGTGTTTTACTTCTTTAGTGCATCTTTCTTGTCTGCGTGTGATTCCTAGCAGTGTTTTGTGACCTCCAGTGAATCTCATCAGTGTTCTCCATTTGGAGCCTCCCAAGCAGGCAGAAATCTACAAGCCAGAGTGTTGAAAGCACTGAAGTACCCCAAAGGAACAGCATCTGGCATCAGCTTCTCCTCATTTCTTCCATGTTGGTGAACACTGGGGGGGAATTGTATAAACCAGCTGAGCTTTACTGCAAGAGAAAAAAAACCCTAAAAACCATCAAACCTTCAGTGTTTGTAGATGATTACAAAGAGTATTGAGCATTACTGTTCCTCCTCAGGACTCTCCCGCATTCATTGCTGGCCTTATTTTAATATATTTTTAAAGTTTTTGAAAATAAGCTTCAGCTGAAAAGAGAACTGTGATTTGATTGTAGAGCATGCAGGAAGTGGGGTTATTCTTGTGAGTCAGGATACATGCATTTAGACTCTATGGAGCTTTAATATTCTTGAAGTGAAAACTGGGAGTCCCCTAGGCGTTACCTGAAGAAGAACACATCATAGGCCACTGCAAAAATCATAAACAGAAGAAATACAAGTTACAGTTCTTTAGTTGAACTGTATTATATTACTTTTTTGTAAATGCCCCCATTCTTCAGCTGTTGTTCTAAGGTAGATTGCTGGTACCTTACTTTCTGCAACGAAAAAGCTAGAAGGTTTGTAGGAGTAGCAATTTCAGGAGATTGCTTGGAATCTCAAACTGCTTATTAGATGTCTTTGAATTAATGGGTATAATTGTAATTTATAATTATTGGGACGTATTTGGTACCTGGTATTTTGTTTCAGAAGTACAATATGTGAGTAGGTTTGAGTAGAATAGTGCTCATACAATTTCCTCAGTCTTTTGGCTGGATTTTCAGGCTTGGAAAAGCACAAAACTCTAAATATTGGCAAAATCTCTTCCTGGTACAAAGTAGTTCTTTTCTAGCAAAGGGAAAGACTAGTAGGTGTGCTGCACCTCCTGCATCCATACAAGTCTCTGTGCAACTTTGAGGATGCATGCACATGATATAGGCATTCCTTCATCACAGTTCAGGAGTCCCCCTTTCACTGTGCCTTGGTTGCAATGGCATAGCCTGCTTACAGATCTCACACCAGTAGAGAGCAAACATAGCGTTCACCTGCCCTTACCTGTTAAGAAAGAGTGCTTGGCATCTGGGAGGCACTAACACCATTTTGCAACCCTTGCTCTCCCCAGGAAAGCTGATGCAAATCGGAAAAAGCTATAGGAGCAGGGTCCGGCAGTCTGCACATTGGCTTCTTAGGTCTTAAGAGTGTGGTGGATATTTGGAAGCAATGGAAACAGGTGGTTGTGTGCACAATGCAAGAAATTATTAACTTCACTGTATTTATTTTTATAGTGAAATTGCATTTACATGTCTCCATGAGAGGTACTTTAGCAGGATACAGACTAAGCAAAGCATTTCTTCTGTTGGACATAGTGACTTTGGCACTGAGATGATAATAATGCAGTTTTGCATCCTGTCTAAGGAAATTTGGTGATGCAGCTGTGGTGAGTGGAGGTTATATTTCTTTATATTCCAGATTGACATTGCTGTGCAGGAAAAGATACGTTGGATAGGTATAGCTTTAGCAAAGTCCTCTGATCGTGATTTCAGAGTGAAACACAGGATTTGTAACTCCCTATAAAATGGAGTATTATTCCACGGAAATTTGATTTCACTTTTTAGTGACACAGGAACATGAACGCTTAAGATTTGAGTAATGTTTTTTAAATGTCTTTTAACAGGACTTCAAAATTTCACTGCATTCAAATTAATATACATGTAAAAGCTTGAGAGCACTCAGTCTGTGCTTATGAATTGGGTAGTTAGTGGCTTGGCCACTTTGACTTTGTGTTTGCATGCAAAATAACTTGCATTAACAGTAGAGCATTCTGTGGGTGTAGGTCTGGGAAATGCAGGAGGCCATGTAGGTAAGTCTAGATACCTGCTGGAGGCCACCAGATTGTATCTTGTCTTAAAAACAGAAGGGGAAAGAAAAGACAGCAGAGAGGGTGGGAGTTACCTGGTTACTGTAGTTAGTATCCAGTCTGCTTCAGTTAATGCAGTGTCCTGTTGCTGTTCAAGAACTATGCAGGGCTCTGTTTCACCTGTCCTCAAAAATGACTCAGTGTGAGAACTGACAGTGCGGTCGCATGGATTTTGTTTAAAGGACCTGTTGGACTAATTAGGCTATGTTATGTGGCTCAGTTAAGCATGCCCAGAATTACTGGTAGGAGTTCAACACTTAATTTTCTACTGGAAGCAACTTCCCTTCAAGATTCAGCAGTTGTCATTGAAGATTGTAACATACAAATCTCCAAAGCACTGTATAAATTATGAGGGAAGGAAAGAAGCTGTGGAATGTAAGAGGGGAGCTAATTATGTGATGAAGGCTGCACTGAACAAGTGGACAGTTTAACACTCAGCATCACAGGGAGATCAGTTGTATCAGTGTGCACTAACTACTTCCACTGAGTCTGTTCATGTGCATATAATACATATATAAAATTAGTGGCTGCTGTGATTACATATAATGACTTATGAGTTGTTTGAACAAAGTAATAGAGAAAGTAAGACTTCTGGATGTATTTCTTTTGCTCATTACAAACATCAAGGGCATCACCAGCAGAGATAAAGATGTCATCTTGACACTGCTCAGTGCTGGTCAGACTACACCTTGAGTACTGTGTTCAGTTTTGGTCCCCGCTATACAAAAAAGATGCAGACAGGCTGGAGAGGGTCCAGAGAAGGGCCACAAGGCTGATCAAAGGACTAGAAGACCTGCTGTACAAACAAAGGCTGAGAACTGGGTCTGTTTAGCCTTGAGGAGAAGGATTAGTGGGGACCTTATTGCCGTGTACCAGTACAGAAAGGATGGCTACCAAGAGGATGGAAAGTACATTTTCACAAGGAGTCACATAGAAAAGACAATGGGGAATGGATACAAGTTGCTTCAGGGGAAATTCTGATTAGACTGCAAAGGAAAGTTTTATCATGGTGAGAGCTGTTAGTGGAATAGTATTCTAAGGGAAGTGATGGATTCCTCAACTTTAGAAAATTTTAAGGCACAGCTTGACAGGGTGCTGGACTAGCTCATTTAAACTGTATTCTTTACCTTAAAGGGTTGGACTAAATGATCCCTGAGGTCCTTTCCAACCTGTTACACTGTGATACTGTGAATAATCAGTTCTTCCCTTTCCACCTCTAGGCACTCCAAATGTTGCTTGCCACGTTATCTGTATTCGCCCTTGCTTCCTGCTCGTGCTCTGCCCCTACCCATCTCTTGTTCCTGCCTTGGTCTCCAGTTCCTCTGAGGAGTCTGGTGTCTTTTCTTCTGCTGTTTTCTGCATCCTTTTTGTACCCTCCCTCATTTTCAGATGTAAATCAGACAGATTTTTAGTTCCCCCATTAATTTGTGTAGCATATGTAAGTTAGAAGGATTTTTTTAAAAAAATTAAAGAAGTATTTGTCCAGTAATGTTTCATTGCCATGCAAACTGAGGAAAGCCCTTTGTCAGCAGCCCACTTTCAGAGAAAGTTATATCTGAGAAGTATATGTAGAGAACAGCAATTACTCAGATCGTCAATATTTATACAGCAGATAATAGTCATCATGGACAAGATTAATATTGTCACAACAACAATAGTTGCTTGGAGGGGAATGCAAAATATAATTGCTAAGTTTCTTTAGATGGGATAATTATTTAACTTGCAAGTGGTAGGTGAAAACAGCTTAGAGTCTGAATTAAATGTTCAGTGGGAGTTCATCTGCTTCTAGAAAGTAATGGAAATGCCCATCCTGTCTACCCTTGTGTCACACAGGGAAAGCTGTCTGGGATGTCATCCTTTACATGTGGCTTTTGTGAAGGGCAATGCTTATGCCAGTCACTGAATGGACAATCATAAAATACAACAAATAATTGAGCAGCTTGTTTTGAAAATTAATTTTTATTACATCCACCGTGGACAGACACATGTTTATGGCTGAGATGGAAGCACAGTCGCACTTGCTTTGATTTTACATACTGCAGTGTCTGGTGGAAGGTGGCCATTTGTAGGGCAGGTTTTTCAACAGAGTTCTTGAGCATCCCACCCACCGGCTGATGTGACATTGGTCGCCTTAGCAGTGCCTGGCTGGACAGGCTAGTCCCATCCTGGCTTCCGCTCCACAGCCAACTGGAGGGACAGCCCGGGTGGTGGCTTCCTGTTTGTACAGCAGATGCAATCTCCTTCCACTCACCCTTTTTAACCTTTCTAAGGTGGTGTGATTATTTGGAGAGCTTACTTTTACTGGCAAGAAAATCTGCTAGGTTGCCCTGTTGTTTTTTTTTAAAATCAAAACCTACCTGCATGCAGGCTGTGTGGTACAAATAATTTATGTGCTGACTTTTTTCTTCTGCTTGTGAAAAGCCTCTGAATAGCTCCATTTTTTCTTTATAGTGGCTGACTCTTCAGATGTGACTATTTGAGCCCCTGTACCCCCTTGACTTCTTTCATTTGAGGAGGAACAGTGGATGGGAACATGGAGCATCTGATGTTCAGCATTTAGCTTAGTTGTGTTTGCTGTCATTTGCAATGTCAATCACACATCTCAAAGTTTTTGAAACACTAAAGCAACTCAGGAACATTTTAAATAGAGTAGATGCACAAAAGGCCTTAAGCTATTGAAGTATTGACCTTCCAGGTGCCGTATTCTATGGGATGCAGATAAGAAGGCTTCTTGTTCAATGCTGGGAAAAAAGTTGGCCCAAGAGCGGGATTTGCATAAGCTGTCATCCCAAATAAGGAGACACAGGAGCTGGCTTCGCCAAGGGAGAATCAAGAGGAGGTCTTTTAAGCTGGCAGCCCTCTTTCTGTTCCAGGAAAATAGGATGCACTACTCATTTTTATTCCTTTCTGGAGTTAGGTACCTTCTGCTGAGATGTAAGCAGTGGAGGAGCTAGAAGTTGCTAGCTCTCCGAGTTAGATCTGAAACTCAGCCTGAAGGAAGCTAAGACTGAACTCACACCTTTGTCTGGCAGCATTTGATCATGGATATTTTTCTCTTTGTAGGTAAACCCATTAGACTGCCTAGATTCTAGTCCTTCTCCAAATGAATTTTTAATGTAAAAGAATTAAACATTCATTGGCACAGGGACAGGAACCCAGGTCTCTGTCTTCCCCTCATGCTCGCTTTTCCTTTCTGACCTGAATATTGAATTATGTACTTTGAAGTGGAATAGGGTCAGCAGAAGGCATTGGTGGAGCTCTGCTGAGCTACTGAAACTCCTGGTACTTATAAGTTTTATCTGGGAGAAGGTAAAATAATATTGTAATTTTGTCAGATTCACCTTTAGTGAATGGCTGTTTCCATCCGCTACGAGCAAGTTCTTGTTTGAGTTCACCGAATCTGCCACAGGCGTGTGGCTTTGGGAAGTCCTGACCCCCTTGTGCGCAGATTAATTTGGACAGAAGTCTTGTTTGAACCTCAATTTAGGCCGCCTTAGGTCTTCCAGATGCACATAAAACTGAGATGTCCAGTACTAGCAGGATTAATACTTCAGATGCATAACTCTTACTAGAGATGCTTTCTAAATTGACTATCACTGACCCAGTATTGCAACTATTCATCTTTATAAATTTTTTCTTAAGTAGTACCCCCTAACTTTTTCACTGATGGTGGTGTAATCTTTGCTCAGAAATTAAGCTTGCAGTCAACAGACTTACTTTGTTAGTTACCTTCCCCAGATCCCTTTGAGGCAGCCATTGTTGAGACTGTTGAGGGGCTATCAGCAATAATGTTAATTCAGACTTTTTCTTCGGCCTGTCATTGGTGCCTTGAGGAAAGTAAGTACTCATCCTTTCTTGAAGAGATTGCTGCAATTTGTAAGCCATCCTTTTAGGTAGGTGAGCCAGTGGTGTGATAGACCCATGCTCAACACATTCATTGCTCCTTCAGTTGTATTGCAGCTCAGAATAGCTTTTCTTCAGAGTAAGAAAAAAAGAAAAATAAGGGACTGTTGAAGAGAGTCGGTAATTGGCACTACTGATATTCCAGGTTATTGAACTGTGTTGAAAGAATGATTTTTTTTTTTTCATCAGGCTAGATTATTTATACCTAATTTTCTGATTGTTTTTTTTTTCATTGTGGTGCCTTGCACAGGAACCTGGAGATTATGAAAGGGATTGCTTCCCCTCACATTTAATGGGGTACTGTACTTTGACTGCCTTGTCCCATTGCTAAGCCCAGACCCATTTGTATTCTGAGGATGAGATGAGCAGCATGAGGAAATGGGGTTCTTGCATCATCCAGAAAATGTGAACCTTTCTAATTCCATTTTACTTCAGTGTCAAGCACCAGTGCAATCTAGGTCTTTGTGTCACGCTGGCTGATGTATAAGAGTTTAAAGATCTAGTCCTGTGTAGTAGTTTTCTTTTAAAGTAAACATGAGAAGAATTGTGTGGTAAAGGATGGAGTAAGGAATGTGTTGCTATGAAGCCTCAACAATGTTCCGGGAGCAGAAAAATCCCTCCTCCTTAGCTTCTGAGGACTAAAAGGGTGAAGCTGTTTGCTCCTTCTGTTGAAGGTTTGTATATTCATCCTGCATTGCCTTCTGGAAATTTTTTCTGCATCCTAATTTTGTCAAAGTTCATTGGTTTATTTTATGGAGGGGAAAAAAGAATGCCAAATCTCCTTTCACTGAAAAATGGGACGAAGAGTTAGGAGGTTTAGGAGTGCTAGCACCATCTCCCATGGGAATGGTAATTAGCATGCTTTGTTTTCCCATTTTTCCTCTGGGCTTGGTTTTATGACTGGCTTCCATTTCTTGTTTTTGAGTCGCCATTGTTATTATGGGAGATATAATCTACCCAGTGTTGGAGAATGAGAAAATGAGTCATTCCACACACAAGTACCTCGAGCTGGTGTAAGCAGCATTACAGTTCTGAAAATGGCTTGCCAAATTTCCACTGTTTGGTAGAAAGGCAACATTTCCCTTATTACAGGTGACACAGCTGATAATTTCACTTCACTTATAAGATGTTCATTTGAAACCCCAAATTTCCATTAAAACTCACTTTTCTCTGATTTTATTTTAAATCAGCATCTTGGCTTAATTTGCGAGTGATTTTTTTTTTTTTTTCCAGGGGCTTGCCCTGCAGTAGTAAGTGTGATACTAGGATCCTGGAATTGTTCTGAGTTCAAAGTACAGCAAGTAGGAGATGGTGACTTGATTTGCTGAAGGAGACTTCTCTTGCTGGTCTGGCATAAATATTTCTGAAGTGTGGAATGAAGCTGGACTAGGAATGAGAATAAAGAAATCTTCAGATTTTACTTTCTGTGGACTCCCCTCTTAAAGTAGAAATAAACAGAAATACTGGAGTTGTGTTGGTTGAACAAACTGTTATGTAGTCTGTGGAGTAGGAAATGTGTCAGTGTACAAAGTTTAAGTGTATCTAGAAGACAGAAATTGCTAAGTAATACCAAATAGATGAGAGTTCAGTGAAGTTTTATTCCTCCCAAATTTGCTTTTAATAAGCAGTGAGCTATTTCTACAAGGACACTGTTGCTACTGCTGGCTAATTTGCAACCTCCAACACTGCTTCAGAAAAAAACCCTTGATCCTCCTGAAAGTCTTCAAGTGTACAGGATCTTGTTCTTTTTATTCTCTCAGTTTCACGATGTCTTCTGCCTTTCAGCTTACAACCTCTTAGAAGTTGCTGCTCTCCCTATTTGTGTGACTTCCATGGAAAACACAAGTAATAGCAGCTGAAAGGGAATTTTAAAACAGATCAGGAAATGTAGGGCATATCAGGATGATTTTGAGGTGGTCTTAAAAATCCAGCAGTTGCTTTTTTTCAAAGCTTTTACTGAATGTTTTGAGATTTAGCCTCACTCTTCTTTATGTAAAGCTTGTGAAGAGACATACCTTCATCTCAAACAGAGCATGTGACATACACTGGCATTTGGTGGAAGCAGGACTGTTTGTGGAATCACCTGTTCACCACTGGAAGAATTTCTGGGCAAGTCTGGTCCACATCTGCTCTTGAGAACAGTTATTCTGAAAGAGGCTTTGCCCAGCTCAGTGGAACTGCTTCATGTGGAGGGTTTGCTGGTACGAAGAAATAGCGACAGGTCTGGACTGGACCCAGGGTAGTTTTTGCAGCTTTAAAGAAATGAGGCTTTAAAAAAATTGTTTATCCAGCTGCAAAGTCCTTGTGATTCTTTAAAAAATAATTTTATAATTATTTTCATACATAAAACAAATTAATTGATGCTATTGTGTTCCTGAACATCCTTGCAAAAGGGCAAGGTAAGCCAGGATTTTGGTAATGAAGGAAATACGCATTTTAAGAGGATATTATGTCCATATTCAAAAACAATTTAGAGAAAAAAACTTCGCACTGACTTCCCTCTTGGAGTCTTGATTTACCGTACAGGTCGTCTTTCTTATGATACAGCCACATCCCTGACACAGGAAGGTGTGAGCTACAGGGCTGGTTGGTCTCACCCAGGTAAAGAGGAGTCATTTCAAGAAAGGTTACAATTTTGTGACATATTTGCTTTCTTCCTTATGCCCACTTGTTTGGAGTCAGCATGACTCAAAAATGCGTGGTGGTGTTTCGTGAAGGGCAATGGAAATGTGACCCCGTGGCTACAGGAACTTTACTGTTGTAGCCCTGGGAGGAGCTATAGCAAAAATCCCTTCATATTTTGAGGAACATGCCGAATTTTTTCCAGTGTTGCAGGGTAACATTCCTGTGCTACTCCTTGCTCTGTGTGATCCATTGGAGAA
>WEIS01064912.1:235-11176 GCA_013389965.1 Todus mexicanus
TCAAAACTCTTTGGTAAACACAACTTTACATCATGGATGTTTTTAACCTCCTGACTCTTATCTGTTTGTGTTCTTTAAAGCAATGTCAGGGTCAGAGATGGGGATTGGTAGATGAATATTACATCAAACGGGGCCTGCATAAACATATACACTACTTTCACTTCATTGATGTCCCATGGGCTACACAAAAGCATTGCCTTGTTGATTGATACTGCCCTAATTTATCATAACCTTTTCTAACATATGTTCATTACATTTATATAAATGAAATATGAAGGCATAGATTTTTATGGGTCTACCTTTTGCGCAGAAGAACATCTGCTCACAAAGTCTGCTTTAGCAGTTTTAGGTTTCCTCAGTTTGATTGTATAAATGACAGCAAGGGAAAAAAGACAGGGCCATCATTTAGAGTTGACCTGCAATCATAAAGGAAACAAAACAAAATCACCTTCAAAATGTTTCTTAATCTAAGTGTCTGTGTGTATTTATCTTTTGTTTATATTACCGGGTAAACTGAAAAAAATCTGGCTCCTAGAAGGCTGCCAGTTGTTAGGAATTGCCTGGGCAGTTCAGATACTGCCAGCTGCTCAACAGCAAGGAAAAATATGCCCAAGATCTGAAAACATGATGGTTCTTTGGAAGAATGAGATTCTTCTGAAACTAATGGAAGTTTTGTGATGTAGGCCTGTACATCAGACAGGGACTGTTCTTGCATTAATATGCTGGTGATGAGCTAAAAAAGTCTTTTTCAAAACATATCATGTGTTTCATGAAAAGCTATTTCCTCTCAGTTCACATCTCCTTTTTTTAAAGATAGAAAAACTGCCGGCAGAACGATGGCAGTTGCTCCGGAGTTCCGTCATTTCAGGGGCAGGCAGCTTCTGTTAAGTACTTAGTTCTATTCAATTCTGTTCATACAAAACTATCTAGCACAGCAGAGAGACATACATAGGTAATTGAATGAATGCATGCATACACATATACAAATGCGTATGAGCTCTTTGAGTTTCCATCAGTTTATAACTGGATCTACTTTTCATTTGTAAGTTGGTTTTTTTCATGTTTCTTCATGAAAGGATCTTCGGTTTGCATTGTTTTAATTTTCTCTTCTGGGGAGTAAAGACATATTTCTGTATATTTTTCACTTCACATTGAATGGTAGGAGAATCATTATTTTCTAACATTGTACAAGAAAAAAAATAGAAATGAAAGGGGGAGAAGAGCACTAGAACTTGAAAAATCTAATTGCGATGCTCTGCATAAATTGTTGTGCCCTAGGTTTTCAGCCAAAATTTGCTCCTAGTCAGACATGTGAAGTCTATAGAATTATTTTATATGTAAAACTAATTTCACCTAAAATTATTTAAAGTGATAGTTGGTTTTAAGGGCTGCCAACTTTTGTGTATCCATACAGAGAGCTCTAAAACAATCTGCATGAAAAGAAAAAAATCATGTAAAAGGAAAATGTCTCAAGTTGTAGAAGTCTGTAATCAATAAGAATACTTTTAAGAACTCAGTTATGAATATTGGAGGTTAAAAATTCACTACATTATAAATAAAACCTTTGGCATCAATATAAGAAAGTGAAGAGTGCATAACAATGTTAAACAATGTTTTGCAGTCCTGCTTGACTTTCTTTCAAATGATGTAGTTACAAAAAAGGAGAACTAGATGCAAAAGAACAAACAAAAAACATGCTACATTAGATGACTACAGTAGAATTTTCTATTCTAAGCTCAGTATATACTACCATGATAAAATAATCTTGTTCAGCACAATGATGTTTGAATACTTCTGCTTTTATTATAGTAACAACCATTGCATGCAAAGGAGAAAAAGAAAGATTAGTCGGTGATACATGAGGACATGGAGAGGGTAACAGGACAGACAGAAAAGTAGATATCTAATTTATTTCTGGACTGTTTCCCCCAAATGCACGTTTTGAGAACTGATGGTCCTCTCATCCCAGCAGCAGTAGCAAAACTGAGTCCAGGCAAGGAAGATCCCTCCAGCTGGGGCTGCGCAGCCCCTCCCGGAGGTTAACGTAAGGACTCCTACGTGCATGTGTGCAGTGATTACAGGATCCTGATGGCTTTATTACCGTTGGGGCCTCATCTTTGGTATGTCAGTGTCCTTCTAACCTGCAGCCGCATGACGAAAATTAAACAAGGTTTTGTTACATTCGTTGCTGTGGAAATAGGAAGTCTGTTGCTTCAGTTTCAATGGGATTTTTCTTTCTCTCCCCCCCACCTCCTGCCCTTTTTAAAGCAAAAAATTACATTTTTATCAAATGCTAAGAACAGGAGACATTTGTGACGGTAAAAGGGGAGAGGATCCCCCCCGATTCACCCATCCCTCTCTGGCCGGTTCCCCTCCACCTCCTTCACATTTTTCCTCGTTTAACTGCGCCACGACAGGGAGGTGGGGGTGAAGGAATAAAAGCATTCCTGCATGTCTGGAGGGAAGAGAAAAGATAAAGGGGGAAAGTGAAAGGGGAGGGGAAGAGTGGTCAGGGACTTGAACCGCCAGTGAAATGATGCTTCTCCAGCCCTCCTGTGCAGATAATAGTTAACTCGGGGTTAAAGATTAATAGCCGGGCAAAGCGCTGTATAAATGGCCCGGGGCGAACCCAACGTATGTAAACTGCGTCTTGCTCCTCAGCCTCTCCGCGGTCCCTCCTCATCATCAAGAGCCATGAGCGGGCTGCGGTCTGCGCCGTGCCTCTGCTGGCTGCCGGCCCTGCTGCTGCCGGCGCTGCTGGGCTCCGGGCTGGCCATGCAGCCTCTGCGCTGCGCTCCCTGCAGCCAGGAGCAGCTGGCCCTCTGCCCGCCCGTCGCGCCAGGCTGCCCGGAGACTGCCCAGCAGCCCGGCTGCGGCTGCTGCCGGACCTGCGCCCTCGGCCCGGGCCAACCCTGCGGGGTCTACACGGCTCGCTGCCGCCAGGGGCTCCGCTGCCGGGTCCCCGCCGGAGAGCCCCGGCCCCTCTCGGCCCTCATGCAGGGGCAAGGGACGTGCCTGCCCGCCGGGGAGTCCGAAGGGATGCGCACGGCGGAGCCCGCAGGTACCGACCGCGCAATCGCGTCCCTCAGGCTGGGATTTGCCCGGGGGAGCCGAGCTCGGCAGGCGGGCAATGGGTGTCGGAAGGTACTGAGCAGAGTTAGGCAGGTGTTTGAAAACTAGGGAAGCTGGCCTGAGTGTTCCAGCAAAGTGTGCTGTGATCTGGGAGAGGTGAGGCATATCCTTCTTTGGCGCCAAGAGATGTTTGTAGCGGGCTGTGATGCCACAGGCAGCAAACAGGGAAACCCGAAAATGTAGTAGTGGGACAGTACTAAATAATCAGAATAAGGTTTGGGGAACCTATAGATGTTTTTTCTTTGGTAGCAAGCAATAACCTAGAATAGAACAAATCTTCTATAGACTTTGTTTACGTCGCTTTCCGAAAGTCATGGTAGAGACAAGACGAGAGTCAGGATGAGAGGGCATGGCCTGAAGCTGCGCCAGGGGAGGTTTAGGTTGGATGTTTCCTCACAGAAAGGGGGATAAAACACTGGAATGGGCTGCCCAGGGAGGTGGTGGAGTCACCATCCCTGGAGGTGTTTAAGAAGAGATTGGATGCTGTGCTTAGTGGCAGGATTTAGCTGATGTCGTGGTGTTAGGTCATAGGCTGGACTCCATGATCTCAGAGCCTTAATAATTTTGTGATTCTGTGTGATTCTATGAATGAAAAGACCTAAACAAGGTTTGTGCCTGGCTCCGTTTTGTGAATAAAACATATCTGAAGGGGTGCAGTGCTAGCTAAGCTGTCTTTGAGCAAAAAGACATGAAGCATCATATGCTATATGATGATCAGTAACTTTTTCAGCATTATTTCATTATTTTACAGTTTATTATTATTTTCACCATCATTACTGCTATGTTCATGCAAGGATAAGGTAACTCAGCAGCATTACAAAAGTAATCATTGTTGACTTGAAATAACCGTTGCTATTGGTGGCAGTAAGTGGAGTTTCTCTTATACTTGCACGGGTGGGGAGCGGAGAGAACAGTGACTAAACTGTTTAAGCCTCCTGCAGTTGAAAAGGTCTGGTGTTGGAAATGATTTGATACTTCCTTGGTTTTATTCGTTCTTTCTTTATTTTGCTCCGTGATTTTCCACCTCCATTTTTTCTTGAACATTGTCAAGGGGTTTTTAGTCCATTGGAAGGTTATTTACAGACTTGATCCAATGAGTTATTTAGACACATTTAGACACTTTTACTCCATGATGAGTCCCTACAATTGCAAAGAGCTGCCGTTGCCTTCAGTGGGAGAGTGCACACATGCTAAGTTAGGCATTGGTGTGCTGGCCATGACCAGGCACATCCAAACAGCATCTGCCAATCCCTGGCTATTTGATAGACTGTAGGCCAGTGTGAGCTACTGTTGGCTCCTGTGAATTGCTACCCCTTCATATATGTAAGGCAAGCCACAGAACAGAGTACAGGATGCCATGGGATCAGGTCTAGACCAATTCCTCATCTGAATAAAAACTGAAACACGTCATGCTGACAAAAATGTAATTTCCCTATAACTTTAGCTCCAGTCTCTCCACATTTAGCAGAGTCTCTACAATCCACTGTGGTCAAGAATTATTTTTTTTTTTTCATTTCTAACAGACTGGCTGCAGCTTTATTTTTGCGATTGAAATGATTTTGAAGGATCAACCAACTTGTTGTACCAGCTTGAAATAACCAACTTATTAGAGAACAGCTGATGTGTCCTATGAATTTATGACTAAAGACTAATTTGCTGTGCTGCATATGTAGTTTACTACTCCTGCAAGAATTACTGTAATGGATGTGTCTTAGATATTACTTTATGTTGCAGCTGATTCTTCTTTCCCGTTTTAACTTGAAGAAATAGATGCAAAAGTTCACTGAAGATGTTCACTTTAGTATCATTCTTTTCCAGACTCTGTTGAACCTGAAGATATGCCTTTGGAAAGCACTGAAATGACACAGGATCAGCTGCTGAACTATCAGCTAATGTTTCCCATAGGCCAGGATAAATCCATCCCATGGAATGCCATCACTGCGTATGAAAACATGAAAGCAAAGAGAATGTCTGAACTCAATAAATGGAAAGAGCAGGTGGGTTTTCTTTGAACACCTTTCAGGATCATTTCAGTAGATGCTATTGATTCAGATTACAACATTAAAATGCAGCAACACTGCGATGACTGCATTTTGGGTAGCCAGAAGACAAGACTTCTGGAATGCTTGAGGAACAGGCAAAATGGAAGGAGCAATAAAAACAGATGTGTGCCAGATATTTCCTATACAGATTTCATACAGAGGCTGAATCTTTCTTTGCATTTGCTGTTAGATTATTTTCAGGTGTTCATATTAAAATCTTGGACTCCTTTTGTGTTTTAGTTAAAAAAAATAGAATAAAAAAATAAGAGGTATTTGTCACTGGTCCAATGCTCAGTGAAATAAAAGGGAGTCCTTACAGTTATTGATTGCTGTTATGATGAACAGCAATGCAAAACAAAACATGTTTCTTTCTGAGCATAAGGAACCGCTATTGAGTGGACGCGTGTAAAAGGACGGAAAGCTCAAGTTCTACCTTCAACACTGCAGTTGAGTGTGTGGGCTTTGCAAGCAGATCCCTGTTCCACTTGAGGGCACCAGAGAACCACAGTTAAACCAGTTCCAGGCAGCCAACACACCCGCAGCACGGAGCTGAATTAGAATTGGACACCACAGAAGCCCAGTTTCATAATGGCCACAGACAAAATGAAAAAAAAAAAATCTCCACAAAACCTACTAGCCACCACCCCACCCTAGGAAGCCTTATTCTACATCCAGAACAGACGTAATCACTGATTTAGTTTGAGCTATTATACTAAGTACTGTTATCTCCAAGTTTTGATTTTTAGGCTTCTACTTTTCTCACCCAAAGCCACACATAAGTCTGCAGGACCACTCATGTAAGAGGCTGACACAGGGATGTCTTGCAAAAGCAGAGGGTATGACTCTTTTCCCTCTAGAGTAAAAATATTTGTTCAGTCACTTCTCCTCCCCTTTCATATATTTAAACACAGTAGGTACTATTAATGCACGGCAAGTGTGACTTTGAAAAAGAGAGCGAGCAAACTGTGAAGATAGTGAATATTGCAAACAGTTCTTCATCCCCAGTTCCAGGCACTTTGGGTTTGGATCTCAGAGCCACAGGGGTGCTTTCTCTTCTGCTTTGGTGACAGCTCTGTCCTGTACAAAAGATAACAAATATTCAGATGTTTGTTCTTGCACTGTCTATATATGTCTTGCACCTATTCTCCATACATCAACAGAGCACAGGGCCATGACAACCCAGAAAACGTGGCTAGTCTCACGTACACCAGCCTCCTAACATGCACCTCCCCATAATAGGAGAGAATGTACCCTCTGAGAAGTAATGTGTTTACTTAGTACAGGTTAAATTTCCTTGTGTGGCAATTTCAGAACTTAAATCCTCATGTTTCTGACGACAGAAAATACCTCAAAGAATAAAAACAAAGGCCTGAATGCAACACCAGAGTTTTCTGGCTATGCTTCTACTGAAACAAGTAAAAATAACTTGCAAAGCAGCCTGGTGCAGATTATATTAAAAATAAGTATTTTAAGCTTTTTGCTAGCTTTATACTGGTCGCTTTTTGTTTAGCTTGCTTCTTAGTGATTTTGGTATTGACAACCTTTGCATGGTATTCCTGCAGGGACCTTGTCAGAAGGAGCTTTACAGAGCCCTTTATAAATTAGCGAAGGCTCAACAGAGAAATGGAGGGGAGATTTACAAATTCTACTTGCCCAACTGCAACAAGAATGGATTTTACCACAGCAAACAGGTACGTGCCTTTTCCCCTGTCTGCTTACAGCTGTGCTTTGACTAGCCTGACACAGCCAACCCTTTCATAGCCCTCTGCTCCCAAACTACTACTCTGCAGCTGCTGGAAAAGCAGGTTGTGAAAACAGGGATACTTGCTAGTGGGAGCAGATGGTTTGTCCTTCTCTTAAAAGTGAGCTGTATGCTGTGGGCTGACAGTGATGGAGGCAGGAGTCTTTTCCATTCACAGAACAGGTGCATGCAAGGTCTTCTTCAAAATCTTTTAACCCTATCTGCTCCCAGGCCAAATGTAGCTCGATGTAACTGATTTGTTAGCACATTCCCAGCTGACATTAACTCATAATTTCCACCATACTTCTTGCAAAGCCCATTGAATGTATAATAATCACTATGGAGAAAGGAGGCTCTAAGCTCCCTGACAGTGAAAAATCACAAGTAGTGAAAAAAACTCTCTAGAGAAAAATTAGCCTTCTGAAAGCGGAACAAAAATACAGGTTTGTGCAGCTTACAGATTATGTTATATGCTCATTTCCATTACAGCATCAAAAAAAGCCATTGCAAGTTACAGAGAGTAATCTGCAAACCTAACTAATGCTCCAAACCTCAAGCCACACCCTTGTAACCACAGGTCATGCACACGAATTTAGTAGGCCTGCATAAATCTGTGTCATCGAGACTCCTTTTTTTTGGGCATGGCACCACTGTGTGACTCACAAATATTCTGACCTGGGATCTAATCAGGCACAAACAGAAATCTCTTTAACCCTCTCCCCCCCAAAAATACTCACCCTATTTGCTACCTTGTGTGAAAAGCCAGACCATCTAGTCAGTGCTCGTATTTTCTGCCGCCTTTTGGTTTCTCACACTGAAGAATATTGATGGTTTATACTGCTGTTTACCATGGAATGAGCAAACTGTTTGAAATCTGAAGTTGCCTGTGTAGTAGCTGAGCAGGGGTGATGGCTCCCTAACCAAGTGTGTTGGTCAGAGGCTCTGTCAGCGCAGGGGCCACAGCATTCAAAACAAGTCTGTGCATGGCAAGTCCCCACCTTCTGATCCTACTTCTGTCCAATGATTATACTTGTGGATAGTCTTCTGCTTACGGTTACTTACTGTGGGTTTTGCTTTGCTAATAATATTCTAGTGTGAAACTTCACTGGATGGAGAGTCTGCTGGATGCTGGTGTGTGTATCCAAGAAACGGAAGAAGAATTCCTGGATCTCCAGAAACGAAAGGAGACACCGAATGCCAACAGTATCTCAACTCACAAGAATGAAACTAAACACATTCATTAACAGCAAGCCTTCTGTGGGGCCTGATCTAGTCAGGAGCCATTTCAGTCACTAGTCATTTCAGTAAGGTAGTTTTGTGCGCCTGATTTTCAGCTATGAGTAACCCATAAAGTAGATTTTTTCACTGCACTGGGATTACTCAGATGTTCGAGTAACAGATATGAGCAACTGCAAGATCAAGTCCTACAATCTTGTATATTTTGTTTGTATAATATTATATATACACTTATATGTAAAGCTGTTGCATTATTTATTTCACAATACATGTATTTTTGTTTCTGTGTGTTGTTACTTATTTATATCCTCAAACACTTCATAACTTTATATGTAAATACTTAATATTATTGCTCTTAAATGTCTGCATCTTTTCTTGGAGGAATGTTGCTACTTAAATCTGCAAATGGTATAACTGTATTGGGGAAAATGGCTTGTAAACTTGCATTTTTTTACTATGTATTTATAGATGTAAAACAGAATTTAAAAAAAATAACTTTCAGCAGAGAACACTCGTAGAAACTTATTTAAAACATGTTTTGTTTATATATAATGTTGCTTTTGCACCTCAGTTTCAATGTCAAGCTGTTTCTTAAAAAAGAATGTCTAAACCTTGATTACATACTGAAGGTCCTGGTGTGCCACTATTTGCTTCTGTTTTCCAAACACATGCACCTGAAAAATGGGAAAACACAAAAGGGTCTTCATATCACCTTTGACAGTGGTAAGTTGTTCATATATTGACATTGTTATGTTATTTAAGACAAGCTATTAAATAATGTCCACTACACTGTTGTGGTCTCTTGCTTTTTGCATGTCCTTGTTCAGCAGTCTGACCTCAGCAGGACAGAACCCCAGCAGGGCAGAACCCCAGCAGGACAGTGCAGCAGCAGCTGGGAGCGTAGAGGAAAACACACCTCTTGCAAATCTTTCTGCTGAGCTCCTAGCTCCATTCTCCTGCAATGAGTTTTCTTCTTTTGCTCTCCCTGACCTGTTTCCCTTCTCCCATCCTCTCCAATCTCAGCTGGCCTCTGCAAGCCTTTGCCTTGGGCAAAGCAGAAGCCTCCAAGGGAAGTTATTAAAAGATTTTATGGATAGGAAAGCTGGATGCCTTTCTCCACTCAAAAGCCCAAGGCAGCAGTATTAGTGTGTTTAAAAGGTAACATAGAGACTAGAAAGAGCCATTTCCTGCACAGAAAGTTAAGGGATCATAAAAGGGAGGCTGGGGAAAAGCTGGGCCTTACTCTTTTTGCTGAAAGCAAAGAAGAGGGTCCCCTTGGCTTGGAATGAAGTCCCTCTCTTTCCCCGCATGTTCCTTCAACTTAGTGGTTGCAGAGAAAAAGAGAAAAAATAAGTGACTGCCCTGCTGGCTTCAAGCTGGTTTTGTCCATGGAGAAACTGGTTTGGGAGTTAGCAAGTCCCAGAGGTGGAAACAGGCTGCACCAACCCTGCCTGAGAAAACAGCTTGAGAGGAGAGTAATAACATTTTCTAAAAGCCTGGCAGGAGGGAAACTCAGCATAAAATCCTCCTGCCATTTGCTGGCACAAGATTTGGCTTTTAAATGGGAGCAGAGCGGCTTGTAGCAACTGCAAAGCCAGGGTGTGGAGATCACTGCTCTCTGTATCATGGTTTTGTGGCATCGCCTGTTGTGGTTGCTGAATGCGTTGGCTGTCCTTGCGTATCAATGTCAGCGGATCTGATGGGGACTAATAAACTGCTCCCAATTTTAAAAGTATGGATATGGTACTGAGCTTCTTTGTAAAGAAAGTGTTTTGAGATCTTCCCAAGAAAAGCACTGCAAAAGCAGTTGATGACATTGGTATTATAAATAATTAATTCCTAACCTCACTGTAATGAACTACAGCGAGATGTGGCTAAAACTGTGTTACAACACTGCATTCACTGTGTCAAAATGTTTGGCAATGAATTTATCAAAATAATGAAGAAGCAGAAAATTTGGGCAGAACCTTTCAGTCACGGAGTCTACCCAGCACTGAACAACTGTCATGTGGCATTTTCAAGGGAAAATGGTGAAGAAAGGAGGGGAAATCATATACTCACAGCTATAGCGCATGGTTAAAAGCAGTCTAACTACTCTCACCCGAT
Source organism: Todus mexicanus (assembly GCA_013389965.1). Lineage (NCBI taxonomy): Eukaryota > Metazoa > Chordata > Aves > Coraciiformes > Todidae > Todus > Todus mexicanus. Next base: position 10,493 of record WEIS01064912.1, read on the forward strand.
TGACCTTGCATGAAGGTTGGTCTCTGAAGAGTAGAAATTGATTCTTTTTCTTGGGATCATTATATATATAGGGGAAATGTTCATCACATTAATAATTATTAATAGCACAGTCTATTTGCAATATAACAATACAGTGCACAGCTACTTCTAATGTTTTGCAAGATGGCAGGTTCCCATCCTAGCTGCAACAACTTAGAGTTTTTAATAAGGAGAGGGGTTTAGGAGAATTCCTTCCTTTAAATATTAAGTACCAGGAGCAGAATTTGCTTTGTACAGCATTCAGGCATGACAGGCCAATTTCTTAGAGGGGTTTAGCTCCTTACCTCCCACTGAAAGCAACAGGGGATGGGTCCCTCCTTATCTGCAATCTGGCCTCATATGACATCTTGCCAGGGCTCAACAGGACAGACTTCTGCTGAGCTACTCTGGGATGGGCTGTCTGACTTGGGCCAGACTCTTCCGTATACTGGGATTATGACTAATGCAAGAAACTAAAGAAGGCAAATTTTGTCTCCCCTATCACAGTGCTGCTAGAAGCTTGGACTACATTTAGACCATAGGGGTCACACATTGTGTTTCATCCAGATTTTTATTATCAGCCTCTGACGCAGGAAGAAAAACCAAAGGTCTGTATTTTCCTGTTTTGGTTTCTGGTGTACTTTTTTTGTTTGCCTTTTTTTTTTT
>WEIS01064912.1:11209-24317 GCA_013389965.1 Todus mexicanus
TGTGTCAGCTGGCAGTCTTGGCTTTAGTGTGTGCCTGCTGCAGTGGTGCCACCTACGCTGGTGAGCCAAGCCTCATGGGAATGAGTGGGGAAACAGGGAAGATGCCTCAAGATGCTCTTAGCAGCTCAGGTCACCTGGCGTGCAGCTGAATATGTAAAGAGGATGTACTGTTCTGCATTATTTCAGCTCTCTCCCTTCACACCCTCTTGCACTCCTACCCCACCTAAAAAAAAATAATTGGTGGGATGGTCATAGGTGAGCATCAGTAATGTTTGGTTCACATTAGCTGAGAACCTTACCTACCCAGTTTATGTTTCTTCCTGCCAAAATCCTGCCAGGTTTGCTGCAACAGGGTTACAGGGTTTGTTCAGCCATGTCTCCTCCTGCCCCTGGCCTACTGCCAACTGCAAAATGCTCATAGCACAGAAATGAGGTCACTGCCCTCTGCGCTTGATTTTCTACCCTCCTTTTCCCCTAAAGCTGTCCAAGACAACCTAGTCACTTAGTACTCGTCTCTGCTCATACTGAGTCAGTTCTGATCATCACTTTGAGGTACAGTAGAGAGGAGAGGGGAAAGAGAGGAGAGAAAGAAAATGGGGGTGGAGGGCAGCAAACACTACTACTGAAAGCTCATCAGCATCTCTGTCACTTCTCTACTATAAGAACACATGCTTTGCAAAGGCAAAACTTAGGCAGGGAACAGCTTTCTACAGACCCAGCCCAAAACACAGGTATTAAGCATGTCAAAATTTAGTCCTTTCCATTCCAAAATCAGTATATTCCTTTGACCCTTGGCTTGCTAATGTGAGTCCAAAACACATCACAAAATGGGAAGGCAAACAGACATGTAGCTTTCTTTCCTCAAGGGTTAGAAAAGCGAGATGGAAAAGAGTGGCACATGGCAGTGGCTAATCACAGGAAAGCGCTCAGCTCTCACAGCATCAGGCATTATGCAGGAGCCCTAACAACGAAATACCTAAACAGATAAGCTTTTTTCCAGACAGAACCAAAGATGTTTGTGCTTTACTGGCAGTCTAGCGGCACTGACTTTGCAGAATTAAGAAAGTTATTTTTCTACCCATATCACCGTCTTGCTGTTGCAGAACACCACCAATGTCTAATCCCTGCCCAACCCATAATAGTAATAATAAAAAGAATCTGAAAGAAAAGAAGCCAAGTGACTCATTCCAAGCTAGACTCTCAGCCCATGCTGCACAACACATGGATAAGTTCTACCTCTATCTTTAGACAATACCTTTAGACAATATCTTTAGACAATACCTTTGAAGTCAGCTTTCACTTCACTGATAAACCACTAGCTTAAACAGCCTTCCCAGGCTGCACTGACAACATGTCCTAGGTTTTCTGTTTGCCAACACCTGCTGTATTTATGGACCAATTATTTTATGCATTTGTTGTGCATTGCATCAAAAATCAGGGAGAGATTCAGACTGTGCAGGAAAGTGAGATATGAGCATCTTAACAAACACTTCATTGTGTTTAGTACACTTGCCTTCTCTAAGACTTGGGTAGATGATATATAGCAAGTAACAGTAGCAGAGTTGGAGCAAGTGGAAGGCTTCTCTTGCTGACGTGTCACCCTATATTACCTAGGCGCATTTAGGTAAAGGCAGAAGGGAATGAAAAGGCAGAGGATCTACTGGGAGCACGGCCAGTTAGTTTTATATTACCAGAAAGTACCCAAAACAACAGCAGTGGAGCAGGAACCCAGACATACCAACACTTGCACTCTGAGTAATGAAAACATTTCTGAGGATAGCTCTGGCAACAAACAAGGGCCTTATTTTATTTTCCCTCCTTCCTCTTTCCTTGGCCTACCTCCTCCCCCAGGGTGCAAAGTTTATCTGCAAGCAAGCTACTGTGAGGGCCAAGGGAGAAGGGCAACCTCCCGCAGGAGAGACGAGAGCGATGGTGCTTGCAGATGTTGAAGTAAGCTCGAATGAACAAATCTAAACTTAGCCTGTTCCAGATCTTGGCTGTTTCATTTTGCAAAAGCTTCTGCTCACCTTTTCAGACTCTCTGCTGGATTATCACCTCTGAGTGGCAGTATGGGCGGCCCAGGGCAGGCAGCAGAAGGCAGCGCTGTACGCGTGCTTGGCTCCTTTCTGCTTCTTAATGAAACGTTTCCCAGCAGGGATAGTACCTGGTTAGGGGGCACAGCTATTCCAGCAGAGCCTCCCTGCTGTAGTTTGCACAGGAAGCTTTTCTCTTGTTCTCAGTCTTGTCCAACTGCTGTTAAGCTAGCAAAGGGCACCTTATTTGTGTCTACACTGAGGTTTTTAACTGCATAATTATGCCAGTGGTTGTGTGTGATTTTTTTTTATCTGGGATGGTGCTTTGTAGTTCAATGGGATGATGTGTACATGCTGAGGTTCCTTGGAAAAGCATCTTAGTGTGGATTGTATCTAGAGCAAATGCTGGCTATATGATTGTCTTCTTTCAGATTTTCTTTTTACCTGTTTATTGCTACTTTGGCAGCTCAGCCCTCACCATTTAGCCCTAGCGGGGAGGGGTAAAAGAGTAGCAGCAACATGTCAGTGGTAGCAGGGTAATAGCAGCTGTGGACATGTTATGGCAGGATGTGATGGCTGTAGGTTGCGTGTGGCACCCCTGTGATAAAGTAATAATCAAGTTTTCACAGTCAATTAGATCTTTTATACTGGGTGCAAGTTAGGTGATACATAACAGATGCAGGAGACAGCTCTTCTCCTTGAATATTCTCTATATGGCATAAGAAGGCAAAAATAGTCTCTGCTTTCCAGTTGCAGGGAATTAGACAAATGCACATCCAACCCAGCTCTCGTGAGCAAGTCTTTTCACTACCCCTCTTTTGGAAGGTCTTACAACACGGGGCTGTATGAAGCAGTCCTTCTCAATGACATTTTCTTCAGCTTTACAGATTTTTGGGGATGAAATCTTAGCTGCTCTCTGCAGCAGTAACTCTACTGCCTTTCTTTCCATCCCCACTCATGGAGAGAGCAGTGAGGTGAAATTAGCATTGACAGAGAAAGGGTCTTAAGGAATTTGGATGGGTCAGCAGAAGTGGAAAGCCAGGATACATACTGCTGCAGGATAGGCATTCTGCAAGGATAAACTGAGATTTGCAGCATTACTCTTTGCTTCTGCTAATACCTGGTCTCCATTTTTTTTCAGCTGCAAATTTCAGCCCTGGAGTCATTTACATTTTTTAATATACGTACAGGTCAAAAGCAAAATGAAAGGTTTTAACAATGGGATTTTCTCTAAGGCTAGTGTATATGTTTCTAGAGCTGCAAAATCTGAACTGGAAGAAATAATAAAATATAGAGGTTTAAAACTAAAACTTTTGGTGAACAACAAATTCACAGTACTCATTTTACCAGAGGATTTCCTTTTTAGCAGAAAAAGATGTAAAATCATCTCAATGTGTTGAAGACAATCTCATGTGTTGAAACTCTAGACGCCAAGCTATCACATCATGACAAATTCATAGGATCACAGGATGGTTGAGGTTGGAAGGGATCTCTGGATGTCATCTGGTCCCACCTCTTTGCTCTAGCAGGGTCACTTAGAGCCAGTTGCCCAGGATCATGTCTAGAGGGCTTTTGAATATCTCCAAGGGTGGACACTCCAAAATCAAATGAGGGTTAAATACTTTCCAGTTGGAAGAAGACACCCAGGTCCACCGGATGTACCAAAACATTTCGCTTCTAATGGACTTAAAATGATTTTTGGACACTTGCAGATGAAAGCATTACTGATACTGACCACCAAAAGCTTGCCTTTGGAATACTCTGATATCCTTTTTGGATCTTATTTTTGGATCTCTCAGGAAAAAAATAAAGAGGGAATAGGGAAAGAAAAAGGGGTTCTTTGTAATGTAGGAAGCAAGAATGTTCTTCTGATAGAAATTAATAGATGTGAAGAGATCCAAAAGGTGAATATATATAAACATATATATAAACATTTCATTTTGAATACTAATATGCTTTGGCATCCAGGAAAATTGCTCAAGACTTTTCATACTTTAAATATAATTCTTAGTGCTAGTGAGTAAAATCTCTGTGGAGCCATCCTTGCTTACACAGTTTTAGAGAGTGACTAGAGATACCAAAAAATGATTTCCCAAAGGGTTTGTAAAACCATTACTTAAATTTAGGGCTCAGTTCAATAAAGAATTATGCTGTGTTAAGGTTGCTATGGAATTTAGTCATAAAAAGTTCAGACTGTACTAAAACCTAATTAATTCTGTGGTTTTGGTATTCATTGAAGCTTCCTTTCCCTGTGCACAAATAGCCAACATTATGCCCTGAAGGGCGTGCATGCCAAAAAGGTGGAAAAAGATATTCTGAGCTCAAAAGACTATAGCACAGCAGGTCTATTAAAAAAGGGAACTTTCTCAAATAGTTCGAAAGATAACAGAGCTGCCTGCAGGCATCTTTAACTTGTATTCTGGTCAATTATAGGGATTTATGCAACTATTTATTACACTGGTTAAAACAAATACCACATCAATCTAGGCTACATATGGTAGCCATGTAGCATCTACAGATGAAATATGCTCAAAAAGAAATCAGCAACTTTTGCAGTACATACATTAAGCTTTTGAAGTGCCTTCCCTTGCAAGTATATGACGTGTACATAATGTTAGCAGTTACACAGGTTTTTCTGAGACTTCATAATGTTCACTCAGATCACCTGAAATTCTTGAAAGAGCTTGTTAAAAATAGGAAAAAAGCTAAAGGAGATGCAGGCACCCAAACAGGAGGTATTTTTCTAATGCATTGGCTCCACTTCTGCCACCAAACTTAAGTCCTCCACTCACTGCAGCTCTTAGCAGGAAACATTTCTAATCTGTGCATGGAGAGGCATCTTTCCCTGAACTGGTACTGACCTACACGTTTGCTTCACACTGCCCACATTCTGCTGCTTGGATATAGCCCACAAATATTTTTGTTTGAATTCCAGTCTAGCTCCCATAGCCATGAGAAAAATCTTTGAATGACAAGTGACTTGTCTATTGAATTGAATCCTTGTCTTCATAAAAGTAGGAAAGTTTTAAAAAAACGCAAACAAAACCCAACCAAACAAAAACAAATATAAAAATAAAAAGCCTCCACTGATTCTCTTCATTTTAAAGAGTGATTTTTTTTTGGGGGGGGGGGAGCGGTAGGGGAGGATGGAGGAAATAATGTTACTTTGCATTTCATACCAAAAATGCCACATGCCAGGAACATCAGCTAAACAATGGGAAGTATCCAATACTAGTGCAAGCAACTGTGCTCAAAAAAATACCTAAAAGGAAACCTCTTGAAAAAAAGAAAAGCTTTAAATTACAGGTGAGAATTTTGGGGGGGGCTATTTTTAGACACAGTCTTTGGTTTAAAGACATCTGTTGGAAGCAAAATAACCAGACTGACTTGCAGGTTTGTTATGTTGGGGTTTTTTTCCCTTACAGCTCTATGTTTTCTCTGTTACATACCAAATACCATTAGTACCATTAAAGGAGTTGAATGCAATTTCTTAAATGATTCATGTAACAGACTGCTTGCTTGAATCAGTTTGAGTTCCTTGAGATGTGGCATTTTTTTAAATCAGTTAGTGCTCTGCACAGGTTAGACAATTTAATACCACCTTTACTAGTCAGCTGCTACTATATTTATTTGGTTTTAATGGTAGAGTGAAAAAAACACTGAAAAATGTGAGAAAATACACTAACCAGAAAAACTGCCACAAGCTGTTAAAACATCTCTTGCATACTGGCAAAATGTGATTTGCAAGACAGCTATGTACATTTTTTGGTGAGATGATTTTTCTTTTTCAGAATGCTCATTTAAAAAAAAAAAAAAAAAGGCAAACCCAGAACTCACTTTCACAAATCCAACCCTTATTTTCCTATCTATGGTTATATGCCCAAATATTGGTGTATAACTTTATTCCCTCTGTGAAATCATTTGAAAGGAACTGGTTTACAACTTTTTTTTTTTAAAAAAAGGCCCAGCATTTATTATTTGCCAACAAATATTTGCAGGCATTACATTTGCATTAGCAGTAAAAATATTGCAATAAATCTTCATCTCACAAAGCTTTCTGTAACCATCTGTCAGGAAATCTGAATTACCCTGGCGTAAGGATCACTTCATATATACTTTTTTTCCTACTCCAAGGTTAAAAAATTTCAGTTTTAATGATGATGTGAACTCATTTCATTAAATAGGAATTAGGAAGATGTGCAGAATGCACACAGGGCTGTTTTGCTAATACATTTCAGGGTAAGGCTTTAAACATTTAATTTATGGTGATCAACTGTCTTGATCCTGGCAAGCTGCACATCCAAAGCTTTCAATGTCTTTGTTTCAAGACATTTGTCATTGCTGGCAGGAACAAGGGTGGTTGTAATTCATGGGGTGGGAGAAGAATGGGGTCTATGGCCCCATGGTTTCTCCTCCATCAGCATAAACCCTGGCCCCATCAGCTGGAAACCCACTGCCCTCAGTCTCCATAGAGTTCCCAACCCAACAGGAAATTACAGTGTTGATGGTTTCTTTTTTCTACAGTGACATCAAACATTTATAGTGACACATATAAGAATATATTATATATTTATATAAATATATAAAATATTTATATAAAATATATAAATAAATACATATACAAAATATGGAATTACTTTCTAGAGAGATGTTACATATCAAAGGCCACCTTTCCTTATCCAGATTTCATTGTCATACAGAATTTGTTGTGAAATTCAGTAAACAATCAGCCTCAAAAAAAGAGAAATGCTGCCAAAGTCTTCCTTATGTGAAATCATCACATACCAGAACGAAACCAAATCACTTCTCTTCCAATTAAAAGGACATATAACATCACGGCAGACAGTTGGTTTAAATATTTAAACTCAATGGTTCTTACTCTATGCTTAAATGCAGGCAAATCATTTCTACCAAAGTCAAAGCAAGTAACAATTGTGTGTAGTGTAAATGAAGCACAGGGTCTCAATACCCAGGTGCACGATTCCCCTCATCTTGTCGGCATTGTTTCAAACAGAAGTTCCTCATACAGAATATGGGCTTTAGTAGAGTGTACCAAAACAACACAGACTAGATACAGCTTTTCAAAATAAATAAGCAAATAGAAAGGGTGGTACTGTAATGGCAATTTTTTGTCCATGAATATTCTATATTAGTGTGAGTAGGAAATGTAAGCCCTGTTGCACAAACTGAAGCAAAGGACAGACAGAAGAATGCTTTACCAAGAGCTTCAGTGCAACTGTTACGCTTTCCAGTGGCATAATTCAGTGATGGGTACATTAGAAATACCAATAAAATAAAATAATTAATTAATTAAAAAATCTTTATATTTGTAGCTACTTCAAATGATAAAACAATCTCTTCTGGAAACATTCCCTTTGCTCCACAAATTCATTTCTATTATCTAGAATAGGTCAGTGTGTATGTATATGGATCTATACATATTTGTAAATCATTCCATACCCTTTACTTCTTCTTTGCATACAGAAGTATACACTAGAATTATTGTGTAGTATTTGGTATTCACATGTTACATTTAAATAAAGTTTATTAAAAAACAATTATATTAAATACAGACTAACAGAATATTCATAATATATTTTACAGAAAAAATAGCCATGTCTTTATTTTAGAAATAAGCTTCATTAAAAAGTTGAGATTTGTATAAAACTTTTTACCCGTGAAGGTAAGTTTCCCATCAGACTTGTAAAAAAAAAAATCTTAACCTTTAAATCCTTGTGGGATTCTTGTGGGGTTTTGTTGTTTTTTTGTTTGTTTTGTGTTTTTTGTTTTGTTTTTTGCTTTAACACTTTCACAAGCTTACAATCCATAAATTCTTTAAAATAAAAAAACCAGTATCTTTTGGGATCAAATTGGTCACAGGCTGTTCTTTAAAAAGTCAGTGGAGACTCCCTGAATCCATTCTGAAGTGCCTTTTGTTTTTCTGTCTCTCTGGGTATCAATAGTGCAGGTTTACGTGGAAATTGAGCTCCCTCCATGTCCTACAGGAAGCTCAATGCGTGTTGCTGGCAGGGTGCAGCTACAGCAGCATCTGCAGAGGCTGTGACTCCCCATCCGCCGCAGGAGGCAGAGCTCTGTACTCCACGTGCAACGCAGTCCACAGTGTTTGCCCAGCCCTTCCAAGGTCTCTGCGAGGTCCAATGGCCACGCACAGATGCCAAAAGACCTGGCACCCAGTCCTCATTTGCTTTCCAAGTTATAGCAGTGGACATCTCCTTTTCCCTTCCCATCATATCCAGGAAGTGGCTGCCCGTATTTATCCACGCACCAGCAGTAACCTCTCTTTCGGCCTTTGGATGGACGACACTGAAACAGAATAAAGGACGCAGTTAGCATTACTTTTGTTTTCTCCACTTTTAGTGTTATTTAGCAGGACTTCCTCCTCATCTGCACTTAGCTATCCTAGCTGTATCTGATGGAATTGAACAGAATACTACCACTACAAAGTACTAAAATAAAGGCTTAACTCTTCTGCCCCTGAATCCTTTGGGTCAAATTACTCCATAATGAAACTGCTCTGAGAGCTACCAGAAAACAGCCTTATAAAATACTGCCTATTATATTAGGCAGCACAGTTTGAAAACACCCTTTGAATACCAGGACTACTTACAACCATATGACAACTGGGACCCGTCTTTGGAAAAGAATAGATTTGCTTGATGCTAAAGCACAGGTCTGGCAAAGACAGCCATTGCAGCAATAAACACCCTTGGCTTGCATCTGTTTGCTGAAGGAATTTCAATACTGTAGTTGACATTTAATAACGGACACATAATCCTTCTGTAATGGAATTATCACTTCAACAACTGCTAGGTGTACTAGAACTTTATATGTATATTTTCCTATAAATAAGGTTGCTTGTATACTAGTTTATAATCTATGTCGGCTTTAGAAGTTGCCTGGTGGAATTTGTCAGTAATGCCGACCAACCTGAAACTACCACAGGCAACAACACTGAACTTCAGAAATAGTAAGGCAAGTAAAAATGCATTACAAAGCCTACTATGTACTAAGTAAGTAATGCTCTCCGTAAGGAACCAAGAATTGTAGAAAACCAAACTAAAGGAGATTACATGCTACAGACAGCATTCAGTATGCAACCCTGGACACAGTTATGTACTGTGTCAAAAGACATATGTCTCCAGGACACATTATCTCCCTAGGTTTGCCACGATCAACCTGAAACCTCACTGTCCAAGACATAGCCTCCATGTTAGCTCAAGTCTTGACATTTGGTGATAAAGGATTCCCTGCAAATGCTAACAGAGGTGTCCATTTAGTCAGCACAGACTTACAAAGGAGGCAGTGACACAAATATACATAGCTTTTCAAAGACTGAGGTTCCAACTCTTGCATCACCAACATGAAGATAAGCTAGACTGAAGCCACTTAACGGCTCTCAACACTGTGAAGCCTATCATGCAAGCAGAGCAAATGCTGCCTCTGAGATCACACAGCCAATGCAAGTATTTCAGCGGCTCAAGCTGGTACACGTCAGATAAACTTTGCCACTGCTGCTCAGCAGCTTGTTCCCCAGAGTCAAACAGGTGTGTCTCCATCTCACACATGGGTATGGAAGTGGCTCACAAAGCTAAGTGTCTTTTCCATGTGCAGGTAAACAAGGAAACATTAAGCAAGTGTTGGGCTTCACATGCTGCCCAAAGTGCCTGACCCTTTCCATGTATAATTTAGGACCTCAGGTGAAGGGTGGTATTTTGGACAGAACTGTGAATATAGGTCACTCCTGGGACTGCCTGCACCAGCACAGTGGCCCCTGAGCCAACTGATTTGTGGCAGCATGGAGAAAGGTTGAGTCTTTACCAAGAACTTATGTTAGAGAGATGGGAGCAGATCATACGTTAGACAAACTTCTGAACAAGTTTCCATTTTGTTTATTTTAGAGTAAAGTAAGTAAAATGGCAAATTAATCTGTCCTTGTGATATTTTTGAGTAACAAAGGCATTGCAGAAATAATACAATATCTTCTCTGCATTTGCAGTTCTTCTGCATTAGCCCTATGCAAATGGACAGTAGCACAGTGACAAGATCAAGCTTAAAGTACACATCAGCTTATTTTAGGAGAGACTGCAAAAGAACAGATCTACTGAGGGAACAGCTATACTAATAATTTGCTAAACTATGTGATTAGCTGCATTTCGGTTCTAGTTACCCGTTTGGCTGGTTTTCTGTACTAAATCTTTAAACATAAGTTTTATAACTTACATTTATTGTCTCAAAAGCCGCACTAGGGCTTGCTCTTATTCTCCAGGACTTCCATGAATGGCTGCTCAAAGTCCTCTAATATCAATGGGAAATGTTCCTTTAATTTTGGTGGCAGCTGGACTAGACTTTAGCTTAAGTGGTATTAACATTTAGTAAGTTAAAATCTTCATGCTCAAAACTGAGGAATTCATAAACAACACTGTTCGCACAATTTAAAAAAATTACAGAAAAGGAAACCTGAGGCAGCAGTTCTTGGGCTGTTTTTCCCAAGAGAGCAGGCACAGATGGAACCCAAATTAGAGCACAGGTCTTCTGGCTGCCAGCCTGGTGCTTCAGCAGTGAAACTACACTTCTGCTAATAATAGTAACATTGCCTCCCCTTTTAGAAGTACTATATGAAGTATGTTACACAACTCTAGCTGATTCATAGGCTTGCATCATTCTCAAAACAAAAGATCGATTAAAGTAAACTTAAGTTTTTGGAGGTTTTGATTGCTTTTTACAGTTGCGTAATCAATTTTCTGAATTAATTACAACACAAAGTTGGTCTGCAGGAACACCTTCCCTACTACCACTACTTTTTCTAAAGATCTGCTATACAAGCCATTTGGAAAACAAAACACATAGATCATTCTACAGCTGAAATAATGCTGTGTGAGGAAACAATTTACTTTTTCCTACCTGCAATTTTGTACTACTGCTCAGCCATGCATTCTGCACTTCTGATACAAAAGAGATAACCTTTATCCTGACACAGTCAGCTAGTTTGCATTCCCTACACAAGTGGTGGACAGTTCATATGGAAAAAACCCAAACCATAAATATCTGCTCTTCCGAATTTTGTACTCCATATACATTTCAAGGTTCTGCCCAATTCTTCTGTATGACTTCAGAAGTCCAAAAAGCTGGCAAATTGCCCAAGTGGTGGAGCCAGTAATTACTTCTGAAAGAAACACCAGCTGCCAGCTTCCATGCCACCTGCCCCTCTCCCTTCCACAAAGAAGTGCCACAGAGGCATTCGGGAGGCACAGCAGAGCATATGGTATCCCATTGAATTCCTGGTCAGCTCAGAGGTCTCTGTGGAGCTACAACTGTGGTCTCCCAGAGCAGACTGCAGACGGCATTGACATATACCTCAGCCCATTTTGGCTCCCGCCAAGCCCAGCTCTGTTTTCAGTGGAACAATTCCAGCTCACATTTAGGCAAGTATCTGGCTCTGATACGCAAATATGGGGCAATTCTAGTAATTGTCCCATAGAGTAATTCTAATTTCATCAAAACCTTTCTTTCTATGCTTGAGGCAGGAATGTGCCTGTATCTACCTATTCCACACAAATACACCTGTAACACAGCTGAATAGTACAACCCTACGTGTGTGATTTAGTAAGACAAAGAATGTTAAAATTTTAATAGGCCTGATTTTAAAGGTTTATACATACACACAAGGCTTGAAGTATTTTTCATGTTATACCCTGACAGGTAAATTTACGTTCTTAACATTGTTTTTCATATGCAAATAACTCCTGAAAAGTCAATTTCTTGATATCCACAAGTATCTTGACAAGTAACTGCTTTCAACTTGACTGGAAGAGCAGGTGACCGGGAAGGTAGAATATACTAACAGCTGAAGTGTCTCCAAAACAAGTTTTAATAGTTTCCAGAGTGATCATAATTTATCAGATTCCTACCATCACACACCTATCTACATTACCATCCTAGGTAATTGTTTTGGCAGCTGTTTCCAGAATTAAAAATGCCTAACTTGCTCATTTTTTTGATGGATTTACTATTTCCTAACCTACTATTCTGAATTTTGTTGTCACAACAGAATTGAACTACAGATTAAATGCTGCTAATAATAGCACTGAAGGAAATGAATAAAATAGTCTAGCATTCTGCTAATGAGATCAGACACCTGCTCACAGTGTCTAAAATATCAGACTTATATGTTGATTTTCCAAAAAGAAAATCAAACAAATACAATTGTTGCATTGCCTGGTGGAGATTGCATTCATTCTGGTCAGGACTTACTACTCACTTCTCAAACTGATATTTTTTTCTAGGAGCTAACTTTACAAGTGTAACTCAAATACATTATTTTTGGTTTGTATTTTGTTCATGGGAAAAGTAGTCTGCCTCTGTAAGCCCCACCTGTGAAGGCCTGTTCCCAGGACTGAATGAGGTTCATTTACAGAAGCACTCCAACTGCATTTCATGGGGAATGTTTACTCACATGGCCTCCATTTGTGGGCAGCTCCCACAAGATCCTGAGTTGTCTCAAACTACCATTGAAACTACTGCACCTGTGTAAAGTGGCCTGGTACTTGACAAGGCTCGTCAGGTATGAAAGTACCCCTTCATACTCTATGTTTCCAGACCAGATGGGTTATTTTGCACAGCTTTCTAAAGCAGTTTGGAAGACTCCAGCAACAGGGATGCTACACAGGGAAAAGTGTGTCTTCACTCTGTACCGACGGCTTATTCATATAAATCAACTTCTGGGGATAAAGACTAGCTAAGTGTATTATCTGTCTTTCCTATTACTTTTCCCCCATATGTTGCTTTTTTCCTGCCTCTTTGGCAGAACAATGACTGCATTTTAAAGTACAGTCATGTTTTAAAGTAAGGCACTTTAATATGTGTTTACTGCGGATCTGATTTACTGCATGTCAGAGACTGTGTGCAAGCCACCACCTTTTTGCTGACAAAGCAAAAACCTCAGAGTCTGAAGACAGATGAAAAGAAGATCTACTGAACAAAGTAAATACCAGTCTGTGGTCTTCTGTAATACCTAGAGAAGGAAAAGGGCTACAGTTATGCTTGTGTTCCTTGAA
>WEIS01064919.1:0-17696 GCA_013389965.1 Todus mexicanus
ACCTAATGTGATGTAAATAATGAAGCCAGAGATTAATCTTTCCAGGCATTTCCTAGAAAATCTCTACCCACCTGTTTAAATTTCTTTGCTGTATAAAGAGCACCATCAAGGCTGTTTACACTGAAGCTACAGAATTTCAAAAGCTAAAACACAGAACCTTCATATGATGAATCTTTGCTGGATGCCATTATGCAGGCTGATTTTGCAGTCAGTGTCCTCCACCCTGCTGCAAGCCTAAGCCAAATTCAAAGCTTTTTATGACAAAGTCATGTTCAATCCTGGCCCTACTGAAATTTTATGGGAATTTTTCTATTGGCTGCAGTGGACCCAACAGTTCACTTCTCAGCAAAAGGCTGGCAACAGGCTGAGCAGAGAAGTTGTGGAGTCTCCTCTGGAGACTTTCAAAACCAGCCTGGATGTGTTCTTCTGTGACTTGTTCTAGGCAAACCTGCTTTAGCAGAGGAGCTGGTCTAGATGATCCTCAGAGGTCACTTCCAACCCCCACCATTCTGTGATTCTGTAATAACTCTACCAGTATGCCATGGTTAAATAAGAAGATGAATGTGTGCAAAATATGCAAGACATCAAATCTTTGCAAATCTTCTAAACAAAGAATTGTCTAGCAGCCAGACCTAAAGGTTCGAAGTCCAGACTGAGCATCAGAAGAACAAGACTCACTTCCCAGTATTACCAATGCCTCATGGCATCTTTAGCCAACATATCCCTGTTCAGCTACTTCATTTGAAAACCATGGGTTATGAAACTCATCCTTGCAAAACTGAGATATACATTACAAGAGTGCTGGATAAGTTAAACTACCAGTGGGCAGATGGTTTTCCAGTGATACATATACAGCTCCTCACCATGCAAACATGTACTTCCTAAAGCTCCCTTGTTAGCAGTCTATCAGTGTAAGTCATGCAAATCTCATGAAAAATGAAACAAATTAATAGATACTTGCATATTTCATTCAAATAGCAGCATTATTCAGGTGCTTATGTTTTCACAAGGTCTAGTCCCTTGCAGGAAAAGAGACAGCTATGGACATTTAACTTGCAGTTAAAAAAACAAAATAGACACATCCAGAAAAATGTATTGCAAAAGGTCTTTGCAATAAATTTAATCATCTATCGCCCAGTGTATTGAAAAGATCACCCCAGTCAGGGAATTATTCTTAGCCCTATAGTAATCATCATATGCTAAGTTAGATGGGTATCTCTCTATGGCTGGAAATATGTCATGAAGGTCAGCCATGGCTTGATCTTTTCTAAAGTTGGCAAGAGTCCTACTTCAAGTGCGAGGTTAAGACTAGATGACTTCCAGAGGTCATTTCCAACCAACATTTCTATGATAACATGATCTCACACCTATATTGCAATTAAAGGGATCAAAAAAAAAGAAAACCCCCAAAAACACAACAAAACATCTTTGGGTTGTGGAGACCTTATTAAGGATATTCATATATAAAGAGTGTGAAGGAAGGGGTTTTCAGTCATGTTGATTCTTCTTCTGTGTGCACCACACTTTAGACAACAGTCCATTTTTCTTTGCTTACAATGAGAAATAATTTGCTGAAAGCAGACAGCAACATTTTCTAGTTTTTCTGCTCCACATATTTGTTTGGCAGTAAATAGTTATTTATTGACAATCAGCCCCATTGTCTGGGTGCAAGACCAACCTGGGGAGGTCATCTGGTGAGGCTCTCCCTACATCACTTGGCAGACTGAGTGGGGGTTAATGTCTACGGGAGTGTGGGACTCAGTAGGGCTTGGCAGGGAAAGAGCATTTGGGGATTGCATCAGACATATTATGGGATGTTTAGATGAAGGACCCGATGTGGGGAAGGAGGGAATCAAGGTGGATTGAGGAGGAATAAGCAGTGAAAAACAGAGGGATAAGTGGTCAAAAGGAGATTGTTACGTGTACAAAAGTTGGTGGTCAGTATACTTGTCTGGCCATGCCTTGCGTCTGGTCACCGCAAGCTCTCCTGTCTTCTTACTAAATTATATTCCTGACTACTTTCCTGGGTGAGGGGGTCTCTGTTCTCTGGGCATGTGTGGATATGGAAGTCTGAGTGACAGCCACTGGCGAGGGGTCCAAAGGGGCCATGAAACTGAGAAGCCATCAAGTGAGAAGACTGGAGAACATACCTATTTTGTGGGTGTGGGTGTCAATGTGTGTGCTTGCTAGTGAATATCACACTGGACTACCATCTAGTAGGATAAGGGTCTTGGTGGCCAGATATTGGAGTGGCCATAAGCAACCAGAGGGTCTGAGAGTTTGCTACGGAGGGACTGTGGCACCTAGGGGTCAGCTACTGGGAAGGCCAGTGGGGAGAAGCTGTTTGTGTATGTCTGTGCATAAGGCAGGAGTGAGGCCAGGGCTCCGGGGACCAGATATTGGAGACACTCAGCATCTAAGTACAGTTACTGGGGGCATCTGTAGGACATGTGCATGTCTGTGTCACTGTGTGAGGAGGTTTGAGTACCAGCAACAGGGTTTGCAGGACTTTGAGCTTGTATGTCCAAGTGACAGCAGCAGCAAAGACTGAAGAGCAGGGGAAGCTGCTAGATAGACTTGAGTGTCAAGAAGCACATTAGCGGCCTGAGGGTATACATATAGCATATATGTATATGTAGAAGTGTATGTGTATGTTTATATGTATGTATATATACATGCATACACACATATATTTTCCACCAGTAGGCTTTCGTCCTAATCAGTCAGAGGAGGTAACAGGATGAATCCATTGGTGCTGTTTGTGTTTGATTAAGTGCTGTGTTGTCTGCCTGTTCGACCATGTAGATATATATGTGCATATTGTGTGCATGTGAGGCTACTGGGGAATCACACTCAGCCTCGCTACTGGCTGAGCTGCAGCAGCCTTGGCTGGATTTGACAAATCCAAGTGCTCTGGAATCCTCTGACCCCAAAAAGCTCTAACATTTTCTTGTGTTGTTGGAGAACTTGAAGCTTGTCTGTCTCACAGCTAGAATGCATCAGACTCATCATCTACAAAAAATACAAAGTCAAGACGGTGAACTGATTTACTTATGACTACAGCTCTGCAGAACTATGTAGGGCCCTAACTCAAGAAAAACAGTGTTTGTCTAGCTGCAGACATATCATGACTTAAAGTTATCTTCATACTTAAGTACCTCTTTAATTGGAATTTACAACAACAGGGAGTCGTCTTCATGGCTGAGTTCACAGTCAAGGATGTTGTTCCTAACTCTACTACTATCCACAATAGCCTCAGCAATCATGAGTGCTTCCAGCCCAGGTTGGGTGTCTTTTTGGGTGTCTGGACTAAGCTTCACATAAGGCTTTCAGATAGACTGGTAACACGCCTGCAATGCAGTAAGGGACTCATGCCCCATCCACGTGTTCCTTGTCCTCTGGGACACGTGCTAAGAGCAGTGGCTTCTTAACACACTCTTTTCCCTCGATAGTCAAGCCATTCTCAGGGGACAGCTGGATTTGAACATCTTCAGGCCAAAGTAGGCCTGTAAACTGAGTTTCGTGCTTCAAAGGGATTGACATAGTCTTACCTACTGGCAAATATGTACAAATGTAGGGCATCCTTGCTATTGCAGAAAAGAGAAGGTTGACCTTCCTTCCTCTTTGGTGCCTAATCTCAAAAAAGGGTTTGGGCTTACAAATTCAGGCCTGAGAGAAGGGCCTGAATCTGGTGTCTTTTGCAGGCACCATTTAGTATTCCCTTATGACCACAGTAGATAGAGCTTACATAGACTGCTGGCTGCTGTCATTCCAGGATGGCTAATGCTCCTCTGCTCTCTGACAGGGTTTTGATTCAGCCTGAGGCAAGCAAAGTGGTACAGTGCTGAGCATGTGCATCAAGGGAGCTTTACCTAGGGAGGCTGGAAAACTGAAGGAGCTTTTATTTCTCCTGATTCTTCAGCTGCAGCTCTGTCCTCCGAGTAACTGCCCTGCTGCTAGTCACCCTAACTGACTCCCTCTCTGCTGAAGGTTGTCACCTCCACTGGGTGAAACACTCCCAGAAATGCTCCCTGAGCCTCTGTAGTTAAAAAAGAGATGGGTCAGAATAGCTCTTCAGTTGCTCAGTATAAACGGACACACCTCCCTTTGAGTGAAAGGCAGCAGCAAGGAGCAGCAGTAGGTGATAATCTTTCAGCTGACGTCATAGCAGTGGGAAGAAAACTAAATCGAGGCTGAGGTATTTATTTGAGGAGGGCTGTGGAGGCAGCACCCTAATTCCTGTGAAAGGATTAAACAAAAACAAAACCAACCAAACAAAAAAGAGCCTTTGGATCTTTCTTCACTGCCCTTCCCATTCATCAGGGTCTTCATCTTCCCCCCTGCCCTGCAAAAAGGCATCAAGCATGTGGCAGTGCAGTCTGTACACAATATGCTCTGGATCCATGTCATTTGTGTGGTTTCTGCATTTTTATGGAGGAAGATGCATTCAGTTGTGGCTTCCAGGAATCTCAGGCCATGCACATAAAGGAAAGCTCTCTCCTGGCTATCTAAAGCCAAGTGATACCTTCATTTTTGAGTCTTCAAACTAAGGCAGCTTAAGCAGGATGGCTTTCAGATGGGGCACATTCAGTGCTTCCTGAAAACAAAACCCACATGTCTGAAGTTTAACACATCTCATAAACAGGGGGACTTGGAATCGCAAAACATCTGGGAAAGCTTTGGTCTGCACACAGTGCAATGCCACTGTATAGGCACACAGTCTGGCTGTTCCCCCCTGGTCCAGTCGCACCGATGGCAGTGCCTGCTATCACGAGTGGCTCTGTAAAGAAGCATTCTACCCATTACTAACTGCCTGCTGGATCACCTAATTGCTGTATAAACCACCTTAATTTTTAGAGTGGAGTCATACACAAGCCAGATCTGCCAAACACTTAGAAAAACAAAGCAGAATGAGAACAAAGGTGGCAAACACAAAGTAACCAAAGAGAGGTGAGGATAGTTAAGCTGGAGATGGCAAGAATATTCAGCAGGAGATGGTGTAAGAGGCTTTATCCTCCACCTCCTGTATTTGTGTCAGCCAGACAGTAATAAAATACAACAATCCATGACCTATTAACATGCACTTCTGTGGCCAGTTCTTAAACCGGTTTCTCAAAGTGGATTTTGTTTGGCATGAGCACAATTATTTTTCACAACATTATTTTCATGAGAGGTTATTACACATTAAATTACAGCATTTCCCATGCCTTCAGGCTTTTTGTAACAGTAGGAGAAATGGTGGGCTGGAGAAGACAGCTGGGTTTGCACGTGGTATATGTCAGTTTACTTAAGCAGAACCGTTTTACCACTGCTGGAGGAATGCAGCAAAAGGTCAGTGCTGAAACTCCACTAAAGTAAGTTGAGCACACATTCCATCTGTGAACATATGCTCACTACTAGCTTGATCAAAAAGGAAATTTCAGAGCTCTGCTACGTGCTTGCCTTGACCCTGCTCCCTACCGCCTGTCTAGTGTGCATCAGACAAACTATTCTTTAATCCTGCATGGAATACGCATTCTGCTTAGAGGATGCTTGGAATAGTTGCGTATCATCATTAGCAGGGTAATCTTAAACTGGGCCCATGTGTATGGAGGGGGCATGACAGTATGGAGAGAGATCTCAGGAGGAGACATGTTATAGGAATGCTGCAAATGAGTGGCTTTACTTCTTAGTCCTGTGTCCACGTCACAACCTCACCCTGTCCAAATGAGACTCATCTTTGCAGGGGGGAAAAAACCCTTAACACTATTATTCAGCTCTTGCATTTTCCTTGCCTGTGTTTTCTTCAAAGGTTTAATCTTCTAGAGTCTGTCTGATCTGGTCAGTATCAGAGGAATTCTGTGCTGACAAAATGTACAGAGAAGCCACGCCAACTTAACCGGGCTGTTATAAATTGCAGAAGTGAAGGTCTTACAGTTACGAGAGCTTTTGGCTAATTTAGAACATGCCCTCATAACATGACTTGATAAAAATAAGACCCTGACTTTTTAATAGAACAAATTACTTGGGCTTTATATTTAACCACAGTCACTGTTAAAGCTATAACTGGTTTTCAGAATATTTTAGGAATTTGATCTTGATCGTCCATATGTTAAAAGCCATCACAACAAATACCTTACATTACAGTTCTTCACGAAGAAATAACAAGGTGACTGCAGCCTTAAATGCAAAGTGTTTATTTTGTGCTCAGAATTGCTAATCATATATCAGAAATCATGATTTCAAGGCAAGGAAGGAGGCAGTCTTGAACAAGAGATACTGACCATCCTGCATGGTATTTGGAGAGAGAGCACTAATGTTCTGATTACTTAAAGATGGCTCTTTAGCAGCTCCCAGATTCCAGTGTGAAAAATGGCACTAGCATTGAGGACCCCTTCAGGCACTGGGAGCAAAGAGGGGTTTGACACAGAAAGGTGGGCTCCTTTATGAAAGTGGGACTTGCAAGCTTTAAAAATACTACCCAAAGATCACTGTAATCAACCAGCTTGAAACTACGGCTTTTCTAATCTCACTTTGTCTTTGGGTTGTGCCTTGGGACGGGAGGCTTCCATCAGTTTAACTGTATTGTACAATCATGTATTAATAGTCAAACATCTAGAATCATATACAGATTAAAAAGAGCATGTTAAAAATATGTGATTAAAGAATAAAGTCTCACGTGACAAAAACATCTCCCTTTTTAATATTGTTTTTACTATGGGTACTATATGGGGTGACCACATAATACAAAATCACAGTGAAAAAGACTTTGGAGTGTGAAAACAACATATTGCTTAAAGGTAGTAGTCATCTGAGGAAGAATCCATCGCTAGCACCAGATTATTTTATTTTCACCCAACAAGTTTTCAGCTGGCAACAACAAACTGTAGGAAAAGCTGATATAGTGTAGGTAGGGCTGGCATCCAGCTGGACCCTGAAAAGCTGTGAAATGGGTTGACAGGACTCTCATGCAATGCAAAGCCCTGGTCCTGGGAAGATATTCCTGGCAATAGTACAGGCTGGGCACTGACTGGTATGGGAACAGATTTGCTTTTAGAAGAGGCTGAGGATGGTGGTGGAGTGTGAGTTGAACCTGAACCAGTAGTTTTAATGGGGAAGGCCAGCCACATANTTGAACCTGAACCAGTAGTTTTAATGAGGAAGGCCAGCCACATATTGGGTTGCATTAGCAAGAATGCAGCCAGCAGGTCGAAGGCTGAGGGCAGTGATTCTTTTCTTGTAACTGGCACTGGTGAGGCCACATCTGGTGTGCTAAGTCCAATTCAGGGCATCCCAGCACAAGAGTGAGGTCAACAAATTGGAGAAAGTCCAGTGGAGAGCCACTGGGATACACAGGGAGAATGCTGAAAATGTTCAAGGAAAGATTGAAGGTGTTCTTAGCAACTTACCAAGGATCAAGGTACTGCTAAGCTCTTCGTAGCGTTTTTGACTGAAGAAAAAATACTTCTATTTGACTTGGAAAGATGTCTTTTCAACAAGGTCCTGGATATCATCAGGGAAGTTATGCTGTCATCCTTCTGTGGAGATTTCACAAAATTTGAACACTGCAAGTCTGTAATAAATGTATTCCTTCCTCAAGCACAGAAGATGCCAACAGGGTGCAACTCTTAACAACTCTCCACAGGAACTGTACAAGTCTAATAGAGTGAACAGAGGTCATATTTCCACTTCTTTAATGCCATATTTTTTTTCCCCCACATTTCTTTTTATAACTTCTTTACTAGTCATGTTATACCACTGAGATATAGGCCATTTCATTTCCTTCATCTCTTCTCTAATACTGATATCAAAAAGAGGTTCATTAATTCGGCTTATTTTGCACCCTCTGCTCCTTAACACTCAGATATAAAACTACTTCTACCTTCTGCATGTGTCAATCTTTACTGCTGTAAGTCAGGCCAGTTCCGAATCTGCGGTGGCACATCCCTAATTTTGAGTGTGAGAACTGTCCCAGGAGCAGGAGGCAGAACTTGATGAACTCCCCAGGTCCCTTCTAACGTAAATCTTTCTGTGATTCTGACTCACTAGTTACTCAGGGACGTAAGGAATCAGAGAGAAGATTAATGGGGAAAGGGAAGAGAAGACATGATGAGTTCGGTAATATTATTGACAGTCTAAATTTCCTCCCTGTATGAGCTATTACATGGTTATTCTTTTTGTACATGTAATACCATGATAGGAGCATTGCAGAACAGCATTGAAACCGAATAAATGAAACATCTAAGGAAGAAATGAAGTATTTCTACAATGGGCAGGATAAGTCTGAGTCTGAGAAACCTGCCATGGGCACATTAGCAGCAGCAATGGGGAGCTGGAATCCAATGGCTCCTGCAACTTAATTTCAGAATCATAATGGATTTGGAGAATATATCTTTCTTGCCCTGCTTTCACAAAGTATTCAGAGCATGACCCAGCATTTGGTAGGCGACTGGTAAGATTTGTGACCCTGAACTCGTGCCAGCTAGGTAGCATTACAGGGCTAAATCACTTGGAAAGCACATGCAGCTGATGACAGGAGCCAGGGGTTTTCAAGACTCTGCATGAGTCAGTTAGTTCAGTCTGGACTTCTGATGTCCTTTAAAAAGTTCTCAAGCACAGTATTAGGCGCAACCAGAGTGAGGATGAGACACATTGTGCAGCCACTCTCCATCCACCCCTGTGTAGCTAGGAATGTGCAAATGCTCTAGCACAAAACAAAGGAACATGGTCTTTGAAACACCCCCCACCCTGAAAACATCCAGAGTACTGCAACCAGGATACTAAGACACTCACCTGAAGAGTGTGCAAGGCTTCAGATCATGGATTTGACAATGCTTTTCAGGCTTTGAGAAATGTCTGTGCCATTGTGAGAGAGGTAGAAGTACAGACACTGTAGATGCTACTGGATCCAACACTAGCTCACACACGTTTACCTGCAGTCTGTTTGCTGCTCTGTTCCCAAGTAGGCTGCTGGGCCCTGGTGAAGAGATTCCTCTCCAGGGTAAGACTTCCATTTAGGTGTCACCACGTTTCTCAGCCCCTGTGAAACACAGACCTTGTTAGTGAAGGTAGTGAAGTCCCAAGATTGCTTCAGCTCAGCCTGGTTTACCTCCTGGGTAGTAAACCATGCCAGTTACTGGGCCCCTTGACTGTATTAACTAGATTCCCACTGACTGTATTTCAGGCTTAGACCCTCAGTGCACACGGACCCACACTCTAGTGTCTGAATGCAAAGTAGTTTCCAAAGGACTCTTGTCCTAGAACCGGGCTTTACTCTCCTCTCACGGTGGGAGGCCCTGCAAATTGAACCCTTCCCCTACCTCTCACTTTGCAATAACTCATTCAGCCTTCCTCTGTGGAAGAGCAACACAACAAAGGGTTACACACCTATCTGCCTTATATTTGAAGGCTTCAGATCCTGTGATTGAAGCCGAAACATGAACTGCTGTTGCTTTTCCTCACCTCCTGGGGATGAGAGGGCATTCCAATCGTGTGCTAGAAACCTGCTATGCTTTGATTCAAGTCTTGTATTCCATTTAAAGACTAAACCATACTCCTTCAGTACCAGTGCTCTAAGGAGTTTTAT
The DNA here is from genome assembly GCA_013389965.1 of Todus mexicanus. Classification (NCBI taxonomy): domain Eukaryota; kingdom Metazoa; phylum Chordata; class Aves; order Coraciiformes; family Todidae; genus Todus; species Todus mexicanus. Next base: position 9,566 of record WEIS01064919.1, read on the forward strand.
TTCCACCCCTCAAGTAGCTGTGGTCAGAACTCGGGGATGCAGCATCCATCCACCCAGCATTTTCCTACCTTCTCTTTCCACACCAACACAGCAGGGGGAATGGGAAGATGGTGGGGAAGGAGGACACGTGGGGGTGTTAAAAATAGGATCCCTTCTATGGAAATTAAACAATTAATCACAACTGCTATCAAAAATGGATTACAAGCTTTAGACCTTCAAGTGTTGTTAGCCCTATAGCAAAAAATTTAGACAAAACCAGGAAAGAGTTCAGATGACTTCACAAAATGCCCTGCAGTGCCTGCATTCCTGTTATGATGAGAAAACCATACACGTAACAAACTAAAACCAGATTAAACATGTTCCACATCATCCCACTCTTCTAATGAATAACACCAAACAGATCCTTGTGGGGACTGGCAGTTGTCACTTCTTTTCTTCAGCTCAGTATTTTGCCCTCAGACCGCCTGTCCTTGCAGAGTGGGAGCAGCTGAGGAGGTGATGAGAGAGGCACTGTGGGCTGGTGTGCAGAACACCAGCTTGGGAAATCACAGGTTCACTGTGGAGTCACCGCTCAGACACGGTCACCTTAGAACTGTTCAGGGTGGGAATTCATTGTGCCCACAAACAGAGAAGGACCTGAAAGTCAGCTGTACTGAAATACATCTCTGACAGCTCTGCACTATAGAACAATTTTTCTGCACTTCCAGAGAGCTCCAAATCTCCAAGTCTCCTTCAGCCTGCACTGGCAAGAGCTCCACAAGGGAGACGGTGCAATCACCAGCAGCTTTGGCTGTTCCCCTTCCAATTCAGCACCAACTACTTCTGCAGGCTGTATGGGCTACCTTCTTCTCCCAGCCCTTAGAAGAGAAGTTGAAAGACGATTTTCTTCCCCAGAGAGCTTCCTGCCTCTGGGTTTTTGTGCCAAGCTTTAAAAAGACATAAGCTAGGACAGATCTTGTGCAGAAAACAGTAAAGTCAAAGGTTGCGAGTTCTACTCTATTACATCATGGTACATTGAGAACAGCTCTGCTGCAAGAAGGAATTTGTAGGCATGTCATACAGAGCAAGACTGGCCCATAACCCTATCTGTGTGCAAGCATAGCAAAGTTACTCTGTTGTCCCTATGAACTAGCTGCTGTGAAAACTCCTCAGGAGAGAGTGATGGATATGTTCGACTGTACCTATGCTTGACATACCCTCTTCAGAATATGAATTTTGCGTGAATAATCAGGAAACCAAGATTCTTTTTCCAAGCAAGTTAGCATCCATCTAGTCCTAACTCCTCCACAGTTTCCTTTGGGAGCGGATCCTTTCCACTTTTTCCCTCAAAAAAAGAGCAAGAAACTGTCATTTGTGCCTGCCTGTTGGAAATCAGCATGTGAAAACACAGTGAGAGCCCTCATGGCAAATATTTCAGATTACTTTATAAGGTGTTTAACTTACCCACTCTCTTGCCCAGGTGCTCACATGAACCATGATGCATGTGCCCAAGTGGCCAAGTGGCATGAAGGACAAGGTAGGTCCCCTCTTAAGTCTTCACTATGTATCTTGGGTTCCTTTTGACTGGTGACGGCAAACTGTGTTTGAATAGGTCTTTCATATGCTTTAGGAGTCAGCAATGAGGTGATACTTCAGAAGTTTGCTTCAGCCTCTGAGAGTCAGGCAAGGTTGCTGTCTCTTGTCTTGTTTATTCATTTAGAGTATCTATATGGCTATGAATCCGTCACTCTGTTGGGGAACAGAAAGAGAAATAACAAACACAGTGTGCTACAACACTTTTTGTCATCCTCCTGCTACCAGAGCTCAGGTCCTCTGCTGATTAACCATCTGTGCTGCAGCCCCATCTAGTCTAGTCTCGAGGCCAACAACACACTCCTCAGTGTCTACCAGCTTTACAGCTGTCAGTCAGATGCTTAGATATCAACACAGCCCATCCCTTCAACCTTTGCTCTATTATTTATTTCTTCTGCTTTCTTACTGTTTGTATTTCATTCGTAATAGTCCTAGTATTTGTGTTACAAGTCTATACATGCTGTCCAACAAACCCCTTTAGCCTAAAGATGGCCTGATAGGGCTCCACAGTCATACTTGGGCTAACAGAGTTTTAGGCAAACTATCAAGAGTCTGCAATACTTGCCCTGCTACAAGTCAGATTTTTCACCTGGAAATCTCCCTTCTCTTCTGTTCCACCACCAGCCTGGGTCTTCAGCACAGGCAAGGTGAACAATTTTAATCTGTCCTTCTGTGTTTGAATGAGGGATTTCTCTTTCCAGCCCTTAAAATAGGGAGAGATTTTTAAGAGATTTGAAAATGGACCCTAGGACCCTAAGTCATCATGAATTTTTGAAAGACGTGCTCTGCATCTGTATCATGTTACTGCTCAGCTGCATGGCTTTTCCTAGACTATCTGAAAGTGGATCCATACTGCTGTGTTCCAAAGGGGGGTTATTTTAATACTGTACTAAAATACTGACAATGAAAACTTGTTACCTTAATTAGGCAGTAAGCACTGTCATCCTGGGTCTTAAGATTTTGAGTAAGCAGAGGTTGATTGCTGAAGTAGATTATTACCATTTTGGAGCTTACAGGATTTATTTTACTGCAGATGTTGCTGATGTCTCCTTTGATGCTTTCCAAATTTTAACGGACATATGAACCCAGGACAACATGCTATGTGCAAATCAAAATGTTACAGTGTGTTTTCTGGAAACATTTACTTCATGGGTTGAAAGGACAAGTATAACCAGAGTGAGACATCCTTTCGAGGAGACAAGGTTTACCTAAATGAATCTGAAGCTCCAGGATTTGCACAGCAGTTCATCTTCAGACCACTTTGCTAATACATGGAAACTTGTCAGCCTGCTGGCCGCAGGTCAGACTACAGAATGATTCAAGACTCATTTCAACTCCAATGCAGAATTGCTGAGACCGTACAAGACTACACTACACACTTCATCTCCCAGCTGCACACTGTTCAGTCTTAGGCCAGATACCAAGACTCTTGGTCTTATGAGCGACAGATGTCCCAGTGAAATCACAATTTTTAGCTATTTGTTACGGTTTCCAGATCAAGAACTTCTGATTTTTGCAAGCAAGCAATGTAGCCACCCTTTCCACACAGTATGCTGTCAGCTCTACTGGCTCAGAAAGAAACTGCAGGTGACCAAAACCCAATGATGGAAAGCCAGCTCTGCAGTCTTCCCCTTCAACCCATGAAACCACAAAATGCTCTTTTATCTGATGATTGTCAGCTGTATTCTGATTTCCCTCCTAGAACACTGATTGTGAACAAACTGCAAAATTACACTAGAAACATTCTAAAAAAACCCAAACCAAATAAAAAAAAACCCCCACAATTGGAAAGAAAACATTGCAATGCATGTTTTAAAGACAGTGATGGCCCTGAGCTTAGGCAATGTCTCTAGGAGTCACGTGTATTGGGAACGGGCAGGTCTTCAGACTGTAGCATAAGACAACCTGGGAAACCAGTGCCCCATCCCCATAACAGTGACCCTGGGTTTTGTTTCCCACTGATCCTGGCCTCTATTAAAGCCCGCTGCAATGCTGAAGGGGTGTAAAATACTGGTACTCTTCCTTGTTAAAAAATAGATATGCACTTTGCATAGTTGAAAAATCATGAGATGAAGCAGAAGGCAGCAGAAGAAAGACCTTAAAGATTTTCATTGTGAGCAAAAGGCAAAAGATATTCTGAGTGCTGCTTCAGCAAAGACAGAGAGGCTTTGAAATGCCAACTGGCACAAGCCAGGGTCCAGTACAGTGGTTACTGACCTTTTTATAGCTGAGCCTCTCTCAGGAGAACAATCAGTATGTCATACGTCACTGAATCTCACAGCTCACCTACCTCAGGGCTGCCCTGACCTCCCCTTTGCTCACAGTGCTCCTGTTTGAGTGTCTGCAGTACTGGGAATCGACAGGTGCATCCCACAAAGCATTCCTCATAATACATCCCCTCTTGTGTTGTATGTCATGCCGAGTGTGCTCAGTTCAATTACGCTTCCAGGTACTCTGCTTGTTAACATGCAGGCATCTCCAATGATATAGACAATGCAAATTCTGTGCTGTGAAAAGCTGACATAAGTATTGGAAAAAATACTTGCAGAAATCTCAGCCGAAGAGTATTTGGGCTTGTGGAAAAGAGACTGAAACAGTAGGGAGGTGTGACCATTTTCCTTTTTCCTCTTCTTTAACACATTGCCTAAACCCCTGTCTTGCAAACACAAATACAATTGCACCCCTGCAGTAGGCATGCATCTTCCCCAAAGAAATGATCATTCGTCAGTGACCTCAGTGAAAAACATGAACACTTAAGAACATATTGATGTCCCCAGCTACACGTAACTGCAAGATTAATGCTCCAGCCTGCACACCCTGCTCAGCAGAATTGCTGCTGCAAGCAGCAGACGTGTGCAGTGACAAGAACAGTCAGAGCAAGCCCTGGGGCTTCCTCTCCCTTTAATACAGCTTACCTTTCTGTTAACCAGCCAGGAGCACTCCTTTTAGAGGTACAGACAAGCTGTTAGATTACTGGCCGCTATCGTAAGAGGTGCCTTGGATGTGCTGGGTATGTACCAAAAGAGCAATGGCCACTTCAAGCCACTTATCCCCCAAAATTGAGCTGCCCTCATGTACACTCAGTGACTGTGCCACCAAGGAAGTGACTGCAAAGTTTTCATTGCTCACTGATGAGATCCGTAACTGTTTTTACACCTTCTTCTCTAAATATGGAAGCTGCCTGTGAAGCCTCCAACTGCCCAACCAATTTGATTCCTTTGCTTTCAACAGCCAATGAAACCCCACTCCTGCCTCTGGTCTTGGGTGACAGCATTCATCATACCTCAGCCAGCCTGAGAGGATGGCAGGTTAGTGTTACAGTCATGGCAGGCTTACCTTTGGCAAGCTGTTGATGTCAGCGTGATGATGTGGGGAGGGACAGCCTCTGCACTATAAAGATGGGTCAATCAAATATAACTGAGGCTGCCCACCAGAGAGCAGGATCTACAAAACATGGTCGCTACCAGTCTGAGTCCTGCTGGCCTGTTTCTGCTTCCGACTCAACTGCTATCAGGCTTTAGTTTCATGTCAGCAATCTCTATTTGCTTTCCAAAAATAAGCCTCTGCCACCATGCTGAAGAGAGAAAAACAAGAAGGGCGGTATTTTTAGGGCCATTAATTCTGACCACGTGCCCAGGAGGTGAACCGGATGGCCACTGCACAAAGACTTCTCATCACTATGTCCTGCGAAGCCAGCGTTCACCGGACGTTGCCTGCTTTCGTTCTCCTGGGTTTTCTAGCTGGGATTGCTTCAACACATCCAGTTGTAAGCAGAACTAATGGCACATTGCTGGAAAGAGGATGGCAATCTCTGTTGTCCAGGTCCATTGCTGGGATGTCAGGGGAGAAGTCAGATGTGAACTGGGAGAGTGACTATTTGCTAGGAATCAAGAGGCAGCGGAGGCTTTACTGCAACGTGGGCATCGGGTTTCACCTTCAAATCCTCCCAGATGGAAGGATAAGCGGAGTTCACAATGAAAACCAATACAGTGAGTTGCATCCAGAAATGAAATAGATGTCACTTAATTGCTGTGAACTCTAGTAATTACCCTTCATAGAATGCAAATGTTATTACTTGATATTAAACTGTGCTACATCTGTTGCCTTTTAAAAGTCTCTGGGATCAATAAACATTAGAAGCCTCCAGGCTGATATATGTCACAAAATGCTTAGACAAATGTAGATAGACTTTATTTTTACTCTGCTTTACTGCACAGATGAGAAAAGACAAACCAACTTGAAAAATGTCTCTCTGCTGCATTTGCTAATGCCTCACCTTCTCATTTGCCTTTTGAATTCGGCAGATTGCTGCTGAGCAGAAAGTGCCAAAGGATGATTTTTGAATCCCAGCTCACTGGTACTTTTGGGACACTCAGTCATGGAAGGGGCTTGCTGTTCCCAGTTTGCTTGATCTTACGGGTGCTGTTCTGTTACCGTAAGATTAAAGAAAAACATTAGCCCTGTGGGTTTGAATTTCCTGTAGAGGGCAGTTGCTAAAATCTTTTGCAGCTAAGATATCATGAGGAACTTCAAAATACAAGCCACACTTCTCTGAAGTTCAATAATAAACACTCTGTAATTATAATACATTATATTAAAATAATTTACTTACTAGAAAGCCCAGGAGTTTGACAGATCAAAACAGTTTGATAGAGAAAAATTATTATATAGTGTGTGACTATGATTCTGGGATAATTATTTTAAAATTCTACAGCAGGTAAGAAAAACCAAGATCTTCTCTGTCTAATTATCTTTTACTGGACTAGAAAAATAATTCTAATAAGGACAATATGACAAGTTCAGTAGGGTTTTAAAATAAGCAAATTAGATCTGAATTGCCTTTGATTACCTCTGAATTCTGTGACAACACATCTGTTGAACTTCTTATTTTTTAGGTCTCTTTGAAATATCCACTGTAGAGAGAGGTGTTGTTAGCTTGTTTGGTGTGAAAAGTGCTCTCTTCATCGCAATGAACAGCAAGGGAAAGTTATATGGAACGGTGAGTACAAGTGCAAATAGTTTTTCAAGGCTTAAACAAAGACTACAAGGGGTTTGTTTTTTTTTATTTCCCCCTGGAAATATCTGATTACAAGCAGAGAAAATAGCCACTCAATTACAGGGAGCCTGCCCAGCCCGGTGTCTTCAGTGTTATTTAGTGCAACAAGCAGTGTGGCTGTTAGAGGTCTGTTATTTTAAAGCTTTCCAATAGGATTGTACAGGGAGCACACTAGGAAAATGAATGTATCCTGAAAATAGTACAGATTAATTGATTCTTCTAAGTTCTAGTACGACTGAAGCCTGTTGATTCCCTTTTTCATTGCATGGTATGTAAAGCAAAAGGGTGTGCTCTGCCCAAACCCCTAGGATGTAAAGTGTGTGTATATGTCCATGAGTGTGTGTGTATGTATGTGATTGCATACGTTTGTGTGTGCATTCAGGTGTGTGTGGGAGAGGTACAATTAGAGCTATCTGCACTAGCTACCATTAGGAAAATCACAGCCGCGTGCCTCCTGCTACCAAAACCAGCCACACTATGAAGAATAAATAGCAAGTCTACCCTACAGAGTCAACACATGTGCCTGGAGTTATTTTAATGACCGCTTTTGTGAGATCAGTCACAAAGGGTGAGAAAACAATAATAGCTATTAGCAATAGCATGCAAGCCGTACTGAAACACCCTCAGCATCATCCTCATCTAGAAAGTGCTATCTATGCCATCTAAATGTGACTTAACCTCTGAGGCCTGAGCATCCCCACTCTCAACATTCAGCTGAAAAAGTGCTTTTTAAGAAGCGTGTTTTAAAGCGGCTGGCTGTGGGCAGTAGGCAAAAGCAGTCTATCTCGAAATAATGAAAAGCATTCATCGCTTTTGTCAAGAAACAACTAAGTCATTGCCTTTGAAACAGCTGTAATTTCAACAAAGCATTTCAGTTGCTTGATTAAATACCAAGTGTTGTAAAGTAGTTGTAGCCAGATAGTGACAGTGAGACATTTTAAGGTTCCTCTGTAGGAACACTCTTTCTATCTTTTCTAATTTCAAGCACCTAAAAAGTGTCACAAGCCCAACTGCTTTGCTTGACTATGTCTTTCTAAAGAAATTCAGAGTCTGGCTCCAGAACCCTCGTTGATTTCTTTCCCTCTGTTTCAATCCGGTCTTGTTGTTTTCAAAGATATTTTTAAAAGCTGTAGGATATGTGTATTTTCCCTCAGACAATGTAATGCCCTAAGTTAAACTCTTACAAGCTTTGAATGGTATTATTATCAAGATGTCCAAGTAAAATAGCACTGGCAGTGTCTCATGTGCCAGACATTTCATGCCAGGGTATTATTCTGCTTTCTCTTTCAATTTCCTTGGTGCTCTGAGCTTGTCTCCTGTTTGTCCTTGCACCTCCTCTAGCAGGTAATTCCCTCTTCTTGGATTTACATGATGTAATGTGAAGAAAAATAAAACTGTTTTCCTGGCTTGCAATTTGCTGCATATCTCACTAGCAGCTAAATATAACATCAGTAATGATTTAACAAAAGAAAAGATACAGTGATAATCTGAGGATCTGAGGTA